>JAHZMV010004320.1:0-13592 GCA_027743765.1 Coecobrya sp. COE2 | reverse complement strand
AGTTGAATGATATGTCACATGCCATATGTTGTCATTTGAAATTTCGAAACTTGTAACGGTTTCCAACGGTTGCCGTTGACCAATCTGGCTAAATTTTGGTATGGAGGATGCCATTGACCTATGAAGTCTACATGTGAAGTTTGGAGTCAATTGGTCAAAAACTGTAGGAGGAGTAGTGTCTACAGTCAGACAGACAGACATGAACGTGATCGCATTAACTACCTCTTCAGCGATTACAACGCTTTCGGTAGTTAATAACGGTATATACAATATTCAAGCCAAACACAACGGGGAAAATCAACATTCAAATAAATAGACGTTAACGAAAATTACAAAAGCTGTCTAATAAAAAACTTAATTGTTGTAAACAGCAAACTTACAAAATACTCATTAATATTAACATTACATATTCCATATAATGTACACACCAAACACAGTACGAATTCTTGTTGAAACCACACATTTCCTGTTTAATTTCCATTATGAAATTTATAAACTCGGTTTGTCTTTCCTCTTAAATTAGTATAAAGTGAGTTGAGGTTTAGATTTTAATCTTTCTATACTTCTGACACGTTGCTTCCAGAGGTCCTCCAATCCTTCATAACACAATATTTTGATCCTCGGGTTGATTTACCAATTTAAATATGGTAATCTGGTAGAACAGTTAATACTATTTAGAAAACATTTGTTTAGAAAATTAATTAGTTCTCTTTGTTGTTTTTAGCGTGAAGTGATATCAGTACACATTGGACAAGCAGGTGTCCAAATGGGAAATGCCTGCTGGGAACTCTACTGCCTTGAACATGGAATTCAGCCTGACGGGTTGATGCCCTCGGATACATCAATAGGAGTGGCAGACAGCTCATTCAATACCTTTTTCAGTGAAACAAGTACTGGCAAACATGTTCCAAGAGCTATATTCGTGGATTTGGAACCGTCGGTAGTTGGTAAGGTATTCAAGTTTGGTTAACGACTAATTGTAAAGGTTCCTAAACTTTGTTTTGTAAATTTGTTTTGTAAAAAAAAAGATGAAATCAAAGCTGGAGCGTACAAGGGCTTATTCCATCCGGATCAAATGCTCACAGGGAAGGAAGACGCTGCCAATAATTATGCTAGGGGTGCCCATACTTGTGGGCGAGAAATTATTGATCGCGTTCTCGACAGGTAAATTTCAGCTAAATTATTCGAGTTAATTTTTTTTTGATAATCCATAATATTACATTTTCCTATTTAGAATTCGGAAGCTGGCCGACATGTGTTCGGGATTACAGGGATTCCTAATTTTTAGAAGCTTTGGTGGTGGCACAGGATCTGGATTCACATCGCTTTTGTTGGAACGTCTTGGTGTGGACTTTGGGAAAAAGGCCAAGCTTGAATTTGCGGTGTACCCGGCACCACAGGTTTTATCCTTAATTCAGTTACTGAGTAGCGTATTTGAAGAAATGTTAGATTTTATAAATCTTCACAGGTTTCTACTTCTGTGGTTGAGCCCTACAACTCAATTTTGACAACTCACACAACAATGGATCACACTGATTGTGCATTCATGGTAGATAATGAAGCAATTTATGATATTTGTCAGAAAAATCTCGGTATTGAACGACCCAGTTATAGCAATCTGAACAGGATGATTGGACAAATTGTTTCCTCCATCACAGCATCTTTGCGGTTTGATGGGGCTCTCAATGTGGATTTAAACGAGTTCCAAGTTTGTTGCCAAACCACAGTGTTAAGTTAACCAAGCTTGTTCCTTGCTTTGTAAAACTTATACACTTACTTGTATGCATTTATTTTAGACGAATCTGGTGCCGTTCCCAAGAATTCATTTTCCTCTGTCGACCTACGCCCCCATTATTTCTGCGGACAAGGCTTTCCACGAAGACTTTTCCGTCGCTCAAATAACAAAGGCTTGTTTCAGCCCGAGTAACCAAATGGTGAAATGCGATCCTCGTAAAGGTAATAATGTGTAGTTTAGCACATAGTTGGACATAGGTAATTGGATATGATAACTAAATAAATTTTTCTCTTATTTTTACTCTGATAATAATATTGCCAATTTAATGATGAGAATTGACTCTGAATTTAGTGTCCGATTTATTTTTTAAATCCTCAAAAGGTATGTGGGTGAAGGTATGGAAGAAGGGGAATTTGCTGAAGCACGTGACGATTTGGCCGCTCTCGAAAGGGATTATGCAGAAGTTGCCGCGGATAGTGTTGATGGAGAAGAGTTTGAAGAATACTGAATAGAAAATGTGGGATGGTTTACCAATTTCTCCAAATAATATTACTTTTACTATAATAAACAGAATGCATAGTTGATACAATGAGGATTACTAAAGGTTATACTCACCCTACACCACAATGTGTTATTTTGACAAAATGATTTATTATTATGCTGCTCAGCTTGCGAGTAAATCCCATGAAACTGCCCAAAATAATTAACTTCTCCTTTTCTTGACATGCAACCTGAACATTTTGCAGACGCTATCCAAAATAACTTTGTTGTTTAATGAGTTGTGTTGGAGCATAGAGCGCCTCCCATTGCCCGTCTGTGCGGCGGGAAAATGGAACATCAACGCTAATAAAAAATCAATAATATTTACACTGAAACTGAGAAGCGAAGCAAGCAGTGATAACTATTGCGGGCTTATCAATCTTTCCTGCTTATCCGAAGCACTCACATGCTAAGCTCTAGCGTGCAATAGCTGATCCATTCTAACCGCCCCTCCATGTAAATCCCTCCCGACAATGCACCAGTAGTCAGCTCAGCTGACGGTAACACGACGACCAATGTCAATAAAGTGACTCATGTGACAAGTCATCACTTCCGTTCCACCTTATCTTGTGAAATTGTTATCAGCGGCTGTGTGACAAGCCCATCCCAGCAGTTACTGTTGTTGCTCTGCATGTGAAGTACTGATTAGCGACAAAATATTTACTCATGTCTGGTCAGCTGGCTGGTGTTCAGTCTTGTATTTAGTGCGTTGCAAAGGCAAACTCATAACTTGTCAATAAAACTGCCTGTGTAAGTATTTACTACTACAATCATTTTTGTCACTATTTAATAATTATTCACTTTTGAGCGTATAATTTTTATTACACTTTTGTATATGGATAGACATTATCATCATTCATTATCGCAATGACACGTTTGAAAACTACCCCCATTTGTTATAAAGGTTAAGATTAAATTGACAGTTTGAAAATGCTGCTCGTCTTCGCATCTCTGTCATCATAATCTCTCGTTCCACATTTTTGGACATCTCATCTGGTCAGCAGCGCCTTTTGGTTGTAGTAGGATGGCAGGTGATGAGGACGAGACCACATCTTCATCACACTCCAAGCCTTATCCTGTAGTTTAATTAGTTAATTTGACAAGGGTTATCTTGTGATTTGGTTAGCAGAGATAGTAAAGGGGGAAAGCTCATTGGGAAGAGGCAGGTATTGATGGTTAGTTAGTTTGCCGTTTTAGCTAGTTTAATTGTCGTGATCCTCTGCGCCTCTCATCTCGTCTGAGAAGAAGGATGCCATGATCAAAGCGTTTATAACAAGTTATCAGTGCGTTGAGATCCGAGGGAGGAATAAAAAGTATCACACGTACCGCATTGAAATCCACCACCATCACCAAGATGAAGTCCTTTACTTAGATCGCCGCTACTCTGACTTTTTACAGCTTCACAAAGAGGTTAATTACTACCTATAAAATTTAATTATGTTTGATGCAGCAATAAAAATCTTAACCTTCAGTCTACAATTTAACCATTCTCATTAGAATACTTAAAGCCTGATTTGCTTTTCTGTCTTGTCACACGTTCTTATGGTCGTAATAACCTTGATTATGTATTTAACGTTGCAAAGTCTCTTTTATTATTAATCTCATTAATTCTCATTTTATTTAGCCTGCATTCATCCATTTCTTTTGAGATAATTTCGCTAATTATTTTTTATTCTACAGCTTCGCAAGCAGTTTGGCAGTGATATTCCCTGTTTTCCCCCGAAAAAGGTTCGCAACTCGTCGGTCAAGGTGCTCGAGTCCCGGCGAACCAGTCTGGAGCATTATCTCCAGACTATGCTCACATTCAGTCCAATTCCCAAAGAAGTATTGACCTTTCTCAATATCCACCACACACACTCATCCTTTCATCGGAATCATCACTTTACGTAAGCCATGTGCCGCAGTTAATTTACTCTACTAAATTATCTTATATTTTAACGCTAATTTATATTTCGAATTTGGTAAACAGGAAGGACGACAATTCCTCCGTGGCCTCCATCTACAGCGAAGATCTTTTCCCGACGGAGAGCACGATCGTAAACAATCCCGCTGCCGGCTTCCTCGAAGATCCCTTCATTGAATCGGACACCAGCAGCAATCTTTCTGACACCGTGACCCGTGGCGTGCTTGATGCTCTATACAACATCTGAAGAAGCTGACACCGTAATTTAATTTCCTTCCTTCTCTGATTCTTTAAAAGTCAAAATGAGTGCCGTCAGTTCAGTGCTGAAGCGACACCAAATCGTGGTGTTCGTCACCGCCTGGATAAGTTACGCCATGATCTACTTCCTGCGCAAGCCCATCGGTATCATAAAGCCCAACCTGGAAGCCGAGTTTTCCCTATCAAAAACTCAACTGGGCGCCATGGACGTGGCCTTCCTTCTTCCCTACGCGGTCATCCAAGTATTTGGCAGTGGGATTGGCGACAGACTAGGCAGTCGCTTGACTGTCGCCCTCTGCCTAGCCATTGGAGGTACAGCAATGTTCACGTTTGGCGCGTGGAACTCCTACGGTCTGCTGGTGTTCACCATGTTCATCAACGGGATAACCCAAGGGCCCTGCTGGCCTGCAATTTGTAAAGCTGTCTGCGCCTGGTATCCTGATCAGTCGCTGAACACGGTGGTGGGAATTCTATCGACGAGCGTTTACGTGGGTGGCGTGTTCGGAACAGCCCTCGCGGTCCATCTCCAATATCATCACGGATGGCGCATGGTATTTCTCCCTAGCTCTGTGTGTGCAGTTGCCTTGGGTGTTATCGTGTACTGTGTGCTGTTATCACCTGAGGATAAGCACGTGTCCGTACCTGGGAAGGATCAGATGATAGCTCCTTCTAAGATCATTGGAGAGGATAGCTCCTCTACTACCCCCACTGGTCGTGGGGGTCAGTTTTGTACTTTGTGGAGGATCCCAGCAGTACCAGAAGTGTCGATGACCGTCCTCTGCCTCAAAGTGGTCCGCTACTGCATGCTCCTCTGGCTCCCCATTTTCCTTGTTCACTATCTCCAGTATTCTGTTGCTCAAGCGGGAATGTTCAGTACCATTTTCGACGTGGGAGGCTCCCTAGGGAGCCCTCTGATGGGCTACATTTTGGACCGCAAGTTTAAGAAAAACACTTTCCTGGGCATGTGGCTCTTTGTGAGCATGTCCAGTATCACAATGACCTTGTTTGCGGTAACGGCCAAGCTCGGATTCTTCTATAATGCCCTGTTCATGCTGATCGCGGGAGCGACTAATGGAGGGGCCGACAGTCTGCTGGCCGGAAGCTTATCGATGAAAATGGGGGAGGCAAACGGCATGCGGAGTGGAGCGGCTGTGACTGGGCTGATTAATGGGATTGGTACCTTTGGTGCGGTTTTGGAAGGTACATATTTTAAAACATAAAGAATAGCTTAATTGCTAGCTTATTAGAGTGCTTAAGGCTTGGATTTTATTTTTGAAGGACCTGTTGTCGGTTATATTTCGGATTATTATGGGTGGGGCGCCATGCTGCTGCTGATGATTGTGCTGAGCGCCATGTCCAGCCTCACCATGTTCCGTGCGATGGTTGTCCAACGACGGGTTGATCGCTTTGGAGGAATTCCTTATCATGGCTCAACTGCTAGCAAGAGTTCGGCGGAAGATAAAGTTCCTTTGATCACTTAATTAATTTAATTAAGTACTACATTTGTTTAAAATAAGATGCCTTCACCTTCACTATACCTCTATCTTAATTATCTTTTTTTCCCTTTTTCAGTTTAGAAATTTAAATGTTAATTTACGAAAAGGGGGAAAAGTAGATCTTTTTTAATACAATGGTGCTCAAGTGCTTACCATTACGACTTGTTATTGAGTCAACCTCACCTTATCATCAGCATTCATCTCTCTCAGGATAAGAAGATACCTGTGCGTGCACGTCTCGTCCTTTTCATAAATGCCTAATTACCACTAACTTTTCTTGTTTTCTTGGTCGTAATTTAATTAATGCAGTTAACGTAGACTTAATGAACACATTACATTATTATTACTGTTGACCTTATAATAATTAAATTATTTATTCTCGTACAGGATATAAAAATAATGCGTGTTTTTGTTAACCGGTGGCTATTTTGTTGTTTGAGACGCAATTTCACTTTTTTACCATTATTAAAATAGTATATTTTCTTTACTAACTCAACTGATTTATTTAAGCATCACTTTATTTAGACTCATTGTTGTTCTTTTATTGTTGTTCATTGTTATCGCTAAAAGTGCTACATTTGTGTTAATTAATTAAGGTAAATAGTTTAACGTTAAGATTGACTGGGAAGAAGAAAATATGTTAAATGAAACAAGTTAGTATTGGCCGTTATATAATTCCGTTGTCAAGTAATGTACTTGGAATTGAGTTGGTAAGGGATCCTGTGACAAATGGCGATGCACATTTTCAGGCGCAAAGTATTCAAACTCGGGCGCCATTTGTAATATCTTGGCCATAGAGTATTTCAAAGATAACTTTCCCCTTAAAAATGTAGCCGACATAATCAATAGATCATTGAAAGGTTAGATTTAGAGCCAACGATTCAAAAACGATCCTTTTCTGGTAAACCTGTGTTATTTGATTGAGTGCCTCAAACAGAAAAGAAAAAAGTTAATTAATTGTTAGATCCGGTCGGTAATTACTTTAAACAAATATTTTATTAATGATGTGTACTTCTAGACAAATAACGACCATTATTTTCTTAATGTGAAAAATTTGTCAGAGACCACAGCTGCAATGCCATTCTTATTTACCCAATGTAATTAATTTTTAATTATTTACAACAACAACGTACATTAACGTTGCATTAATTATTAATGTAACTTTTAACGAAAATTCTACAGAGGCAAGGACTATTTTGCTGTGAAAGCTGTTAACAGTTAAAGTTAGAAAAAATCTTTTCGTTTGGTTTCTAAAGAAAACGCAAGAGAATATAATAATGTTAACCTGGGTGCTTTTTTTAGAAAAAATAATTTGTAGGTTGCAAATAATATTTGTCGATGTAGATGGATGATAGCGGAAAAAATGAGAGAAAGAAGTTAATAAGAGTGGCTCAAAATAATGTACATATTTAGATTTAATTGTTTAACAGGGAAAATATTGTGCTGTAGTTTTTGAGGGGAAGGCCAATGCAAGACGAGATTGGAGGACTGGTTGGTAGTTGGTGGAGGTCAAGAAAGCTGAAAGTTAGTGCACACTAATTACCTAACAACATCAGTCTAGTACCAAGTGGCAAATCTGCCACTTATGAATATGTTTAATGATCTAGACAATCCTGGCGAATTTCTGAAAAAATTTGCGCAAATTCTGACTATTATATGCCCGTTTTAGACTAAAATATAAATCACGTTTTCTAAGTGGCAGATTTGCCACTTGGTACTAGACTGAACAAGGTTTACCACCAGGCCACGCACCGTTTACCGTTTCCTATTAAATTGAAGAAAAGCTACAACCAATCAGCCAACAATAATTTACTTCAGACCGGCAGAATTAATCTATTCTTATTTAAAGAGAGAAATTGAAAGGGAAATGACACAATGTTATTTAATAATCGTTGACTAGATTGAGTTTGCTATGATTTAACTTAAGTGTTAATTTAATCAATATGGGGATGAAAAAGGCGCAAGTAATTTTTAAAAAATGCAACAATGACATAATATTAGTTATAAAGAACTTGAACCTATTGTTTATTTAAGAGTAAATAATAATGGAAATCATAAATAGTAAATTAAATTCTTATGTATTTAGCGAGTTATGCTACATGACTCATGTACTATGAATATCTGAGGTACTTGCTGTATTGTATATTTTTAGAAAATGTATGTATTATAACTCCTAGAATAAATCTGTTATGTAGTCTGTGGAGTGTATACAGTGAAAGTAGGTAACAAGATAACAGATAACTATAATATTGTAATTATTATGCTATTTATCTAAGTAAGAGTGGACTTACCGCAAACTGTGTTACTTGTAAGGACTGAAAAAATTATAAAATGGAGGAGACGACGAAGGAGACCCAGCAGAAAAAATTACAAATAATAAAATAAAAAAGCACACATTTTCTTCACCCACGCATTTGAAAAGGGTGTAGTTTTTATACATTGAATTTATTTGATAAATATCCTAACTGCCAGTTGGTGGACATCGCAGAATTCGCAGTCCTCCTCGAATACGCCCAAGACGCAGAATTCGCATACGAGGACTGCGAATTCTGCGTCCCAAAAGTAAACATTACTTTTTAACATAGAAAATGTTTGAAATCGTCGAACAACAAAAATTGCAGAGGAGTAACAAGGTTTTTATTTTTGCAATGCAAATATAATATAATTTAGAAACTTTTGTAGATGCGGAATCTTGTTAAAATAGCGTTAAAGTTGAAAAAATTTGTTTACTAAAACATTTCTGTTTTATATATATCTGCAAGGGTGGTGGGAGGACATCGAATTCACATGCATAAAGTAAACAAGACATGGAACCATTGTAAGGACGCAGAATTCGCAGTCCTAGCATGCGAATTCGCATTCGAGGACTGCGAATTCTGCGATGTCCACCAACTGACTGCAAACCATGAAAACCTAGTACAGTTGTTAGAATTTGGTTCCTAGACAGAAAATAGGACATGTGCAGATGCGTATGTATTACTCTTATCGGAATTAGCAGTCGAGTGCAAAGCGCCTGCAATCATGCGTGAAAGAGAATCAAGAATCAATCAGACAAGTGTTCGCATGAATTAGTCATCATAACGGCTCTTGAAATTGAGTTTATTTACGCTCAGAGAGGGGATATAGTTTTGGCCAGTTGTGTGCTTTCCTCTCGTTTTGTTGTTGTGCCGCACCGAAGCGTAAAATCCCTAGTTTATTTTGAAGCATGACGGTGTGCAGAAATCGTAGAGTCAGTGAATAAGATGATGATATGACATGATAAGCTGCATAAAATGATTCTAGTTTTTACTGCAATGAGCGTAGAATGTGAGCGTGTCATAGAGCTCCAAAGTATTTTTGTTTCGTTTTGTCATTCATTGTGATCCGATCCTCTAAAGATTGAGCATTGTTTTCATCCTCATTCATGTTTCAGGTAGTTTGTCTCTTTTGCAAATCACTTGTCACAATTTAATCATTTTAAATTGTTGACATTATTTGAGCTCATTGTGGAGGAGTGCTGCAGCCAACGTGTTTATTAACACAAAACGATAGGACATTGCACACTACTTGCCACTTGCTATATATCAGTATGGCAGTTAGTAGGTAAAAGTGTTGGCAATTAACTTTTCAATGCATTTTCATTTTATATGAGCGTATATTGCGTAAATTGTTGTATAGCAATTTGTAGGATGAAAGCTTACCTTTCTTGAGATGCACAAGTAGTCAGCCTTCAAAAATTATTGTTCAAGTGCACGAAAGCATTGTGTGTGCATTACATTGTAGCATTGGATGGTGACAAGAAGGATTTTTTATATCTCTGCTCGGTTTTAACAAACTTTGTTTCGCACTTTTCAACAATGTGGTTAGTGGGACGTGATTTCCCAGAGACAAAATTAGGCATGGCAAAAAAGCCTATAAATGTAGAATAGATGGTTGTTGATAAAGAGTACAAGGAAGGAGCGCCGATTATTGTTGTTTCTCATTCGAGTCATTTTAGTCTCACGTCGCCCCTACACTTTTATTCTTAATTATTATTTCTCAAATACTCCATAGTTTGTACAGTTTTTGAGAGCAATTTTTAATCTCATATTTTCTCAGCGGTACTGTGCATATTATTGCTGTACCGGTTTCAAATAAGCAATAGCAAAATAGCAATATCCTCAGCAGGACGAACAGAGAGATAGACAAGACCAAGTCAATGTTTGCTAAAACAGAATTGTCTATTTTAAGGAATGGATTTAGAGTGTTATTTTATCACAGACATACGACCATGATCAAACCAAATACATACATAAATATTGGTATTTAAGCTTACATTATTTATGTTTGGATATATGCCGTTTTAAGATGATGAATAGAATAAAGGAAAGACAGGAATATGCAAAGCCGCAACTCTTTTCAATTCAGTTTTGAAAGTCAAAGTCAACAATGAGCAAGCACTCTCGTCGGTCATTCAAAGGAGACTGCATGCCTTCCCCACTACGTGTGCATGTTTCCCCTGCCAGCCCAAACAACCGTCTACGAGAGTGAATACTCTTGAACTCTAAATTACTTGAAACATTATAAGCCCATCTTAATTTTAAACGCACATCCTATCACTCGTCATGTTTATTTTATACCATTTTTATCAACTTCCTTCCTCAGCCATTAAAAAATATTGTTTGTGAATGTGTAGCTATTCATGATCATCCTGCCATATCCTGCCTTATCAAACCTACCTTGCCTTTCCTCCCTGAGCTGTTTTTTTGTGCCTCTTAAATTAAAAGAAAAAGCCACCCACGCATTTTTAATCTAAACCCAAATCGAAGCAGCATCACAGGTTTTCATATTTCAGCAAATCTTCAGTCTCACTCAGTTTGGTTGGGGTTCAAACATCCAAAAATAGATCTCAGCAAAAACTAAACAGTTTGAGTGGAAAGCCTTACTCAACTTTCCTCCATATTTCACTCCGTCAGTTTACTCCGAAATCCCACTTTCTCTCCACCAACTCCCACCAACTTTCTCCTCTTCCTTATGAATGAAGTGTAAAGTGTAAACGTGAGCCGTGTACAGGACTGAGTGCAAGTTACACTTTGCTCCAGCTTTCTTCAGCTCCCGAACAACTCCTCCGACAACACAAAGGGAAGCCCGTCTCTATTTCTTCTCCCGAATAAGTGCCGAGTGCTACGTCATCGCCTACGCAAATCCTTCAAATTCTTAACCCTACACATTCTCCAGCACTCCTGCTGGAGAATAAGTTTTCATGCCTTATGGTCGCGTTTCGCGTATTCTCCTGGAATATATCCATCTATCCAGTTTTGTGGTTGTTTTGCCAATAACATCAATATCCTTGTCACATCATACACTATTGTACTACATTATTATAGTGCAAGCTGAACAAATATTAGAGTGTAAGCTTACATAGTAATTTTTTATTATTATTATAGAGCATACATATTTTATATATCGTGTAGAAAATAAGAATTTGGTATTCCACAGGCTGTTTTAGTCTCTGAATCTGTGAATGTGAGCAAAGAAACAATTCATTATTGTTGCGTACGTACGTGATCCCTCCATTCACTCCACCACCACCTCCACACATACCACATTAAAATATTGTCTGCGTAACAGAAAAAAATTGGTGATGGTAGTTCTACTGCATATTAATTGATTTCTGTATTGCTATTCATTAAAACAGAGATTTTTGTGTACTTAGCAGTCTGTCTGCCTGGCTGCTTTTTTAAAGCTGGGATTGTACAGGAACATCAATTAAATTAATAGATCTCAAAAATTAGCTCTAATTGTTGGCTTTGGTGGTGGCAGTAGAAAAGTGGTATTGTACCTGTCTTGTTTTGTGAAGTTAATTGATTACCTGTGTAAGATTGGCTGGATTGATTGAAAATTNTACTGCATATTAATTGATTTCTGTATTGCTATTCATTAAAACAGAGATTTTTGTGTACTTAGCAGTCTGTCTGCCTGGCTGCTTTTTTAAAGCTGGGATTGTACAGGAACATCAATTAAATTAATAGATCTCAAAAATTAGCTCTAATTGTTGGCTTTGGTGGTGGCAGTAGAAAAGTGGTATTGTACCTGTCTTGTTTTGTGAAGTTAATTGATTACCTGTGTAAGATTGGCTGGATTGATTGAAAATTATGACGACAGTGAAAAATCGTTTGGTTTCGTGGCAGCAGCACTTGGCCCTGCTAATGGGCTTGTTCGCTACAGTGCTCGCGTCCACTTTCGAAACGGATGAATTTGCTATTCTGATGCCGAATGTGAAGCCTACCAAGGTTATCATCGTAAAATCAGTTATTGAAGCTAATAAAATGATATTTTAGCGGGATTTTTAATCATTTATTTAAATACTTAACAGCCTGAAACGTATCTGTGTACTCCAATCCGCGTGGATCCCACAACAAACCATTACATTGTTGGGTTTGCCCCCAACGCCACCATGCACGTCGCCCATCATATGCTGGTAAGCGAGATCACCGTAAACAATTGGGGCAAATTGAACCGAAATTAATAAAAATTCATATATTTTCTTCTCTATGAAGCTATTCGGATGTGCAGCCCCTGGCTCGAGTGAAGAGGTGTGGGACTGTGGTGAAATGGCCACAACCCGCCAGCAGGGTCTCAAGCGAGGTGCCCCCTGTTCCAAAGGCTCCCAAATAATCTACGCCTGGGCCCGTGACGCCCCACCACTCCAACTACCACCTGAGGTGGCGTTCGAAGTAGGTGGCGACTCCCGAATCCAATACCTGGTCCTCCAAGTTCATTACGCGGATGTCTCCGCGTTCGAAAACGGTCATAGCGACGAATCCGGGGTCGTCCTCCGATACACAGATACCCCACAGCCGAAAGCCGCGGGGGTGTTCCTTCTCGGCACCAACGGCTACATTGCTGGCAAAACCACGGAATACATGGAGTCCGCCTGCACCATAAATGAAAACAAGGTCATGCATCCATTCGCTTTCCGGACGCACACGCATTCCCTAGGCCGCGTCGTGTCTGGCTACCGAGTGCGCCGAAACCCCCGGGGTGTGGATGAGTGGGAACTGATTGGCAAGAAAAATCCGATGAAGCCGCAAATGTTTTATCCAGTAAAGGACACAAACATGACGATAACGAAAGGGGACGTGTTGGCATCACGGTGTACGATGGTCAGCGATAGGAACAGGATCACCAAGGTGGGGCCTACCAACTTGGATGAGATGTGCAACTTCTATATAATGTACTGGGTGGATGGCAAGGAGCCGCTGAATCAAAAGTATTGCTTTACCATGGGACCCCCCTTTTACTACTGGGACAGGGGATTCCCCTTTTTGAACAACATTCCCTCAAAGGACGCGTCTTCCATTTAAAATACTTCTACTTTGTCTCCCACTTCTTGCATAATTTATTTCAAAAAATATCTCACAAAATACCCTCAGTTACTTTTCAATATCATTTCTAAAGGTCATTCATTTTCACCAATGAATTTTTCGTGACTTCCCTCCAAAACAATACGTAAATATCTAAACCGGATAATCGAACTCAGAGATTGGTATTTAAAAAAATTGGAAACTAAAATAATTGTTTATATTTTTAACAGAAATGTAACGATATTTAAATTAATTATAATATTATACATACTGATAATATGTATAAGCGCACAATTAGAACGGTTTTTCAATAATCCAAAATATTATTTTTTTAG
>JAHZMV010004318.1:0-13056 GCA_027743765.1 Coecobrya sp. COE2 | reverse complement strand
TATATTACACCTAATTTTATACTACATGCATATTCCTGTTTGGCAAAGTACTTCCATTACTTTCTGTGTGACATGACATGACATTAGCATTGTACACCACTACATACATCAGGATCCCGTTAAAAATCCAGCCACGTCTAAGGAAATATGTGAAGCTTTTCAGAGAAAGAAGCATAAATGACATCCACCACCACTACCACCCTCGCCTCATTGTCATCATTGCCATCATAATCGGCATGGTGCTTTTTATGGCCACCAATATCATGGCCTACTCGCTGTTACTGCGTCTGGTTAGTTTTTACCTGTGCATTGCAGCAGCAGCATAATATTGTTTGAGAATATTCAAATCATGCTCGTCATGCATACACTTACTGCCATGTTATATGACTGTGACATGACACGACATGTCATAATATTAATTTTCCAGTTGAGTAAGTAGGATAATAGTAGGGAGGAATGAAGGCAAAGAGCCAAGTACCTAATCATAAATATACTGCTGGCAATAGGAGAAAGGAGTTGGTGCATATCCGGTGGTGGTGGTGTCGACTTTTTTCACTTCCCCCCAACGTAACACTCATCATGATAATGTTTTATAATAAGCTTTTGTAATATAAGTACGTATATGTATCTTTGAAACAGAGAAGATGAACATACCTCTTGTTATCATCTTCCATGTTGCGTAATTGTACTAATGAAGTGGAAAGCCGCTACTGCTGGTTCAAACCAGCTCACCCATGAGGATTGCCAACGAAAAATGTATTTTCTTTCTTGCATTTTTAAAATGTTCAACAAATACTCATATAACAGGCACAACATGGTCCATTAAACGGCGCTACAACATGTAAGCACATTATGTGATTAGTTATGTCTAAGCTTACATAACACGGCCTGATAGCATAGGTTGTAATAATAATAATATGGCAAAGGTCATTCATTCTTTGACCTGTTACGTTACGAAATAAGTACGTCGTAGAGTAGTAGTTGTTACTCACTGCTGCTATTGCTCAATGATTGAAATGAATAGCAGGCACTTTCACTCGGTTTATGTAGGCGTCACATTCACGATTTTCTATCGAGCTTGCCTAACAAGAAAATTATGAAATGGCAGCACATGAGTAGCCTTCCACTTCCACCATCTGCTTTCCTCAGTGCCGTGCCAGTTTGCAAAAATAACACAAGTAGACTGAAAGTGGATGGTGTAAGTGCGAGCAGTGGGCTCAATAACTTTTTAAAGTGAAGTAGGCTGGCTTGGAGGTGGAAACTGGCGATGAGAAAAATGGAGAAAAGTGCACACACAAGTACCTAGAGGTATGGTGGATGTAAAAAGTTCTCAAAAATGTTTGATTGTAAAAACGTGTGTAGGTAGGTTAGAGATAGAAATGTTGCACTACTTTTTCAAGCTCTCTGGGAACAAAACGTATCACCATATAGTAATATCATCCCAGTAGTGTGTTCAATTACTTTTTTCAGAGAGAGAAAGAGACAAGAAAAAATCATGGCTTTACACTTTAATAACAGCCTTTTGCATACTTTCTATACACAAATACCTGGTTGGCAAGGAGTAGTAAAAACTTGGCGTGTTCTCCTTTCTCTCTCCTTCACCCTAAAACTATACACAGCTACTCTACAGTAGTGTGTAGCATGCAATATTGTCAACCACCACCACTGGTTTGGAACCACAGGCCATTTTATTCTGGAGGAAAAGAGGTCCTCACGATCGAGCACTCGTTGACTCTTCTGGCTGCTGCTGCCTTACAAATTTTGTACGTAGGTTCATGCATAGAAAATATTTCATCTTTATTATATAATTCATAATAAGCTCGTGTCAGAGTGCATAGTAGATAGGTACATATTTTCATATCACTGCAAGTATATGGCATTGTCTCCTCTTTTCCTCTTCATGTAGCTATGTAGATATATACACTCACGTCATCCTCCTTTTCCTTTTGCCATATATTATTTTCAGTTCCATAAAAGGAACAGCCAAATGTTCCATTCAGATTGAATGAACAGCCATCACGAAGAAGAACAAGATGATGACGATGATGATGGTACTTATCTTCGACGCTGAACTGAACGATGAAAAAATAAATTTCACAGCAGCAGCAGCTACCTGCATTGCTTGCTCTTTTGCTACTTCTACGTTTCCTCCATTCTTTTGCCTTTTCCGTTACACTTGTCGACTCACTCTCTCCTCGGACAAGAAAATATATAGGTGGTAGTTTCCACCAGTCATTCCAATCCAAGTCCGGAGGTTACTACACAGGATGAGAACATTCCAAGTTTCAAGTCAGGTATTCCGCTTGGTTGACTTATTACTAACTTTTTGAGTTGGCTGGCTCTCCCAAACTACCACCACCCGAGAATATAATATCATAACATTCATACATATAGATAGGTAGTTCAACTAAAATATTCCCACCTCCTTTATATTTTTGAAAGGATATGGTGATCATAGTGTGTCAGTGTGTGGTTCTTCTCTCAGTGAAATGAACCTTATGTCAAAAAATAGCCAAATTCATTATTTTTACCTAATAATATGGTTAATATTGGCTTTTGCCTAAAACTTTCACCCCATCATCATCACATTACACTCTGCTGATGCTTCACCACCACCGTCGTTACCTCTATTGCTGCTGCCTATATAATTACATTTGACTATCTACAAGTACCAAAGCTGCTGGGCTGGTTAGGAAAGCGTACCTGGTGGCTTTTCTGCTTTTCAGAGTGGACGTGGAAATGAAATGATATGGAGTGCTATCATCATCATTATCGTCATTGCCATCATCAGCATCATCATTTTTCCTTGTCTTTATGCTACTTCCATTACCGATGTACGAAAATACCTTTTTTCACCTTGCCATTTTACAGAGTATGTAGAGTAATATGAAAATGGCAAAAGGGTACACCCAGGTTTTTTAGGTTGACTGACTTGGCTTTCGTGCCGCAGGAGAAAATGGAGGCGTTTAATACTTTTCAAGGATATCAAAGGTGAAAGAAAGTTGAAAGGTGATGAGTGATGATGACGATGCATGGTGAGTAGAAATGGGAGAGAGATGGTGAAATGGTGAAATAATGAATGGTTATAGGATGGAATCATAATTATTTTCATTCCGAGTGTGAAACATACCATGTTATCGGGGATGGACGGGAAAAGGAGGTTGAACGTCTATAATAATATTATTATTTATGCGGGTGATTTGCGACTACAGGCAATGTGTGCGTCTATAGAGAACTTTCAGCAGAAAATACATACTCTTTGTGCAAAATGGTAGTGCTGCTGCTGCTGTCGAGAAAGACACACCAGCAATAGAACAGACTTCATTGGTTGGAATTTTCAAAGGAAAATTGGTTTATACAGAGGAATAGGTTAAAGTGGCAGCACAAAGAGAACTAGTGGAAATAATAATATTAATTTTTGAAGACGAATGTTTTGTAGCACAGCATGCCGTAAATATTAAAATTTTATCCTATGGACAAAATTAGGTATCGATTATATGTATATATTCAAATGGAAGGAGAGAGCGTCGAGTACCAACATAATTACAATTTTTACGGCAATGGTTTGCTAGTAGTTCACTTAACATGCAAGTGGGTATGTTCAACTGTATATTCAAATGGAAGGAGAGAGCGTCGAGTACCAACATAATTACAATTTTTACGGCAATGGTTTGCTAGTAGTTCACTTAACATGCAAGTGGGTACTTTAATGGCAGTACTAATATTTAATCGGTTGATACTTTTGTAATTCTGGAAAAAAAACTATTTTGTATTTTCCTCGAAAAATTCAGCAAGCAAAAAGTAGATTGGCGAAAGGAGGGCTGAAATAAAATAGGCTTATTTTCCAGTATGGGAAAGAATGAAAGAAGCTTTTAAAAGTCACATAATAATGTAAAAAGTATTACTCAAAAATCTCTTGCTGTATTTCTGAATATATCGTAAGAGGTATTTAATGGGGTCATGTCCTCTCTGCTTTTGAATTGAATTTCTGAAAGTTGAATGAAGCATTTCTCTACGCCCACTATCCCCACAATGGCTACAATACCCAATTGCATGTAAAATGTCGTCAGTAGAAGCCAACAAAATTCAAATCCCTTTACTCCAACAACTTGCTAGATGACTTGCATGTAAGAATAAGTAGTAGTGTGCTTGAGAATAAAAAATTAAATATGAAAAATGAAACGGAATATTTTACCTCGCTTCATCAATTTGAGATATTATGCTCTTTAAATTAAATAAAAAATACACAACTCCTCATTGTAACTACATAATATGCACACGTATAAACGTGTAAGAAATAAAAACATCGAAATGTAATGACTTTCAATATTTTCGTCTAAAAGAACGAAAGTCAGAAAAATAAAATAATTATCAATAAGAGCGCTAGTTATTTATTTGGGATGATGGCGGTTACGTACATACTTATTAACTTTCGAAAGCGTAAGTTTAAGAGAAAGTTAATGCGATTAACATCCTGTCTGTCTGTGTGTGTGTCTGTAAACACGAAATCTCAGAAACTACACAACCGATTGACACCATATTCAATATTTGGCACCATACTTCATCATCCTAAAAACCTTATTAATTGATTTTCTACCAAATAGGTCATTCCCCTCTGGGGTCAACGGGGGGAGGAAGTTACAAGTTAGTGTTAAGTAAATGAATGACGTCACTTTAACGTACGTCAAGATGGAACATGTTTCTGGCTGCGGAGTGCAGCACAACACGGTATACCCCATAGCCCAAAACGTAAGAATCGCCCAAAAACCACCCAAAACTTCAGAATCGCCCAAAAGCCGCCCAAAATTTCAGAATCGTCCCATAACCGTCCAAATTTCAAATTCACCCGAAAAAAGTCCGGACACGAGTTCATATAGATTTTATCATGTAAATTAATTTGAATCATAGTATTTCGTCGCTTTCGAAAGTTTCGTTTCCGGGGTTTACACCCGTCTTGTTAACACATCGATATCACAGCTGTAAGATGAAAATAAAAATAAAAAAGCATATAAAAATAATCGCTACATAATAAACATCAAGTGCGGCAGTATACATAGACTACTTACTTTGTATACTCTCTGGCAGTATATCTCCCTCTGAAAGAAAAGTGTGGTAAAAATTAAACTTAAAAATAAAAATTAATTTTCTCCAGGTTTTTGTAAAACATCCCATTATTGTAAGAAGTTGTTGGAGGTACTTGATTTGATGTAATGCTACTCGCGTGTGAATGAATCTCCATTTCTGTCTGACTGATTGACACATTTCTAAAGTGTTTTTTTTCTCTTTTCTTCTTTTCTCCTTCACTTTCTCTCCTTGCTTCTGCTGCTACTGACACTGCTTGTGAGAAATTACTTTTATGCAACGAGAGCTTCTGCTGTTCTGAGTGAAGCCACAAAAGTGTGGCTGTATAACAGCCAGTGAGGCATGAAAGGTAGGATTTAACCGAGACACCCAGAGATTTCCCTGTCTTCATTCTTCTGACCAAACACACAAATGTGGCAAATATTAGCAGCAGCGTTATAGATATAGTCATTAGATTAGAATTAGCATGGCAAGTTGGCAAGTTCAACTCGGGAAATGTTATGAAGAGAGAGAGAGGAATGAAGGATGAAAGGCGTTCAAGCATTTGTTTTTTATTCCTCCCTGCTTATGTTTACACATCATCAAAAGTACACTTTGCTTTTATAGAAAACTTCTGCACAAAGCATAGAAGAGCCAGTCAGGCAAACAGATAGAGATTATACCTGCCTCCTCCTATGTTCTGATGCCATACTTAATTTAAGGAGCTTTTCTATCTCTCGGCTCACTTCACCGCTGCTGCCTGCCAATTTCATCATTTTGGCAGCAAGGGAAAATATTAAATCCTATTTTTGCAAATGAAAAAATATTCTTGCATTATTATTTCTCTTACGTTTCTCTCTAGTCAGTCAAGCAGTAGTAAAATTAAGTAAGTAAGGAGGAGCTGTTTGATGAAGCAATCTAAAGCAGGTATTGTTTTCCTTCACTACTCTGCTCCTAACACCATGTAATTCCAATGTACTGTGGAATCCGTTATTCCAACGTAAGCCCCTTTAGCAATGCAAGAATAAAAGAGTGGAAGAATTCACACTTCACTTTATCTAGTTGTTGCCTCCACCGCCACATTTCCCATGGAGAATTGAATTAAAATACCACTTGAATTTTGAAACATCATTGAGGAACGACACCAAGCTTCTCATGGTGACCAGACGGCGCCATTCAAGCGCTATGTTGTTACAAGATAAACTTTAATAAACTCAATTTCAATTCCTCAGTGATGTTTCAAAACTCAAGTGGTATTTTAATTCAATTCTCCATGGGAAATGTGGCAGTGGAGGCAACAACTAGATAAAGTGAAGTGTGAATGCTTCCACTCCTGTTCTTGCATCCACCAGTGATGACCGCGGAATAATGGAAGCCACATAATGAAATTAATCCAAGCAGCCCGTCATCACCGCCATCATTGCCGCCACCAGAGAATAATAAGGAATTAGTTAAAAGGGAAGCTCCTGTTGGCAACATATATTACTATTACTCATGTACTTGAATAATATTATATGAATAGAATAATAAGGTTGGTATCCCACCATATTATTCGTCATAACCATCATAAAATTATTATTATAACTAATTACATACTTGTGGCAGTGGCAGTATTGCTTGGTAGGTGGAACATGTATGGATCTCGGAACACGACCCACTTACTTTAAGAGGAAAAGGACATGTGATCGCAAGGCTTATTAATAGTAGTCTATGCAAGAAAAATGTCACCAAAATTAGATACCTATCTACAATTGTACACACTTACATACATAATTTGATTTGATTCACTGCTTCTGGTGCAAAGTCATTTCATATCGTAATTTCAGATACAGTATACCAGAAAAAAGCTGTACTACTTATTATTATTATTTGCTGGTTATCGGTGTTCGACGAACACTGTTCGTACATGAGTTTATCGTGGGAGACTAGGGAATAAATCGATGAATCGGAAAGAGGTATCAGCTGCACAAACTGTAAAATCCCCCTTTTTAAAAGCCAATTTAATTCTGCTCTGATTTTCCAGACCCATATTTTCCAAATGAGTAAGCACTGCGTAGTAGCAGAGCGGCATCAAGATGATCATGTGTGAGTAGGGACACAGAGACATTTTTCCTGCTCATACCATAAAAAGATTACATTAGCTAAGCGTACAAAGCTGCTGCTACACAAAACTAGTTGTGTTGTTATAATTCAAAAAAGGAATTTTTTCTTTCTCTTAGTTTGTACGTGAGCTGGGCTTTGAAACATATATATTAAGTTTTTGGAGTAATCCAACTGAAAAGATTGAAATAGATGCTGGTGACATTGTAAATGACATTTTCTAGTTTCTTGTAATTTCAGCTCAAAGATTTGAGATAGCTATGATATAATATTTCTGACAAGGCGACAACAACTTATCTTTCTTAATAGGTTTCCTTTTCTCATTTCACCCAAGCCGCCAGAAAAGAGAGAGAGAGAGAGAGAGAAGTATTTACCAATAATAATAATAATGAAATAAGCAACTCAAATATCTGCAGCAATCTTCATTCCCAGCTTTTTTTATTTCTCTTGAGCATTTTACCATTTTATTGCGTCATGTAAATTGAATTACTACTACAACTACTGGAGTAAGTGTTACTGCTTCTCCTACTAGTCCTACAACAACAGCTGCAAAACTGCTTTCGCCTTTCGACAAAATAAAAAATGAAATGACGATTGTGCTGAGCCCCGGCATGAGAAAATCTGCAGAAGCTATCATCAGACCACTACCATTTTGTCCGGAAAAGTAACTTGTACTTTATGAACTGCCTAAAAATATTTCACGTATCATCGTCTTCCTGCTAGCTATATGTACTGCCATCCGATTATACTATTGCCATCGCTATTATTACACTACAGCGTAGTGGGCATTGGAGGAACAAGTTTAATGAACTCCGTCTCTCTCTCTCTCTATCATTTCTTACACCACAAAATAATATCTAATCTGCCAGAAGCAGAAAATAGTAGTTGTAACAGCAGAGCAGTTTCGCTGATTCTATGACTTTTCGTTGAATGGGTTTTTGGTGGCATGGGGCAGTGCATGGATGGAGTAGTAGAGTGAGTGAGTGATATGGTGTGGTTTGCTCCGCGCAGCACTTATTCCCTTTTGCCGTAGGCTTTTACACTTTGTTTGCTTCTTTACGAGCTCCTGTTTTCCCCGTTAATATTGATGTCAAATAATGGAACCGTGCCTGCAACAAAAGTAACCAGAATGCTATAGAATAGAATATACAGACACGAAGAGCGTGTGTGGTTTCGTTTGATTTAACGTTTGTCGTCGACTAAATGAATAGCATGTATGCATATACATCCACTTGATTCCGTTTCGTTAAGCTTTTCACTTACTCATCCACTCTGTCAATAATTCCGGATATTTCATTTAAGTCTCGTGAATTCTCGAATAAAGAAAATAAAAGGAAGGCTCTATGCTTTTGTGTCTTTCTCTCGTCCTGATTTGTTACTGGTGCGGTTGGTGTGGAAGAACAATAATAGCAAATGTATTGATATTTATTCCAGGGAGTGGTAATGTGACGGTGCTGATGTGGAAATTTAGTTAGTGGAAAAATCATTATTATATAAGATGGTCACGTGAAAATGTAAATAGAAATATCATGTCATATCAAAAAAATCATCTAAGGGATCATACTTTTAGTAGCTAACGCTAAAACCCCAGATTTTTAGGACCCCCACACGCTTTTTTAACATTACAGGATAGGGCACTCAACCTCAACACAGGGTGTCACACATGACCTAGAGCCCCCCACCCGCCCCTAGGGCGTTAGGTACTAAAAGTATGACCCCTAAGCGTTTATTAATTCACACAACTAGCCATTTTTACCTTATCCTGTCTATTATCAGAGCAATTCTGCAAAATGAAAAGTGGCTATTCATAAGACCCGGCCACTTCTACATTTGCTCTAAGTCCTCCTCACCTCATCCGTTTTTGTTATAACCGACCAACAGATTTATTTAAATTATAGCAGGAGAACAGAATCTGCAGAACAAAAGAAAGGATTTGGGCCGATTAGTCGCTTAAATGAAAAAAATCTGGAGAGAGAGAGAGAGTAAAAGATTTCTGTGTCTACAATTAAGGCATTTTCTTCTGTTACGAAAAAAAACTGTTCACTCATGCTTTCACGACAAATCCATTAGCATTAAGAAGGATAGAGAGAAAGAATGGAAGAGAAAGGGAGCGAAAAAATCTGCTCGTTATTACTACCACCATCCATTCTTTGTAGGTCCCTATGTTCATAAATACTTTTACCTAGAAGGATGAAAACCGAGTAATTAAAAAAGTTGTGAAAGAATGGATGTGATGTGAGATGGAACCCTGCAAGTGTTTAGGAATGTAAACCTACGCGCGTACAGCCTCCATTTCAAACAAAAAACCATGAGAGAACAAAAGGATGGATGATGGGAGGAATAAAACACAATAATATTCAGTGCTCGTGGGTTGTGATGAGTGAGAAGGATAATAATGATTAAAACAAAAAAGCATAATGGGGTAAAAAGAAGAGAATTTTTTTAGCAGTAACGCTGTATAATATGTTGTAATTATGCAAGACCACTTTGTGGTGGCGGTAGGTTTAACGGTGGTGGTTGCGACGAGCAATAATTATTGTGAAAGTAGGTCGATTTTTGAAGAATAGCAGCAGTGGTTGTGTCTAGAAAGCAATTATAATAAACCGTTGGTGTAATGAAGGATCGCAGGGTGGTGTTGAATTGATTTTTAAATTTTTAGTGATGGTGGGATGATTTTGTAATGATTATGTAATATTTCGTAATGATAATGGAGTATTTCGTAGTGGTGATTGTTTACGAAAATTAAAAATCGAAATACTCGGAAACGGTTAAAATTTTCGAAATCGGTTTTCAGAATGGTGTTTGTGACCAAAAATGGAGTATAAAACATGTGCATTTGGCGCACTTTGAAATTTTGAAATCGTAACGGTAACTAACGGTTGCCGTTGACCTATGACCTCCATCTTCGAATTAGACCGAGCTATGGTGATGGGCTATCGTTTGGTGAAAACCGATTTTGAAAATTCGAAGTGGTTCTTGAGATATCGTGTACGCGGCCGGACGGACTGACAGAGTGTTTTCCATAAAGTATCTGCAATCCTTAATAAAAGAAAGCTGCAACAACTTTTTTGTAGAAAATTATGCGCCATGGTTTAGTAAAAAGATGCAAAAATAAGTTGCTGAGATGAAGATAACTTAGCTGCGATCTCCTTTTTGTGGTCCTTCCGGTAAAAGTATGACAAGCATTCAATCCAGAATGCAGTGTTTTTGTAATTATTATTGTTTCCCATTGTCAAATTGCAATGATATCACTCTTCATTATTGTATGTCCGGCTCTCTTGGTAATATTTTGCGTGGTTACTCATCCACGAAATCAGCAGGCAAATAACTTTTTGGCTTTAGTGTTTCTTTTGCAGCAGCAGTCAAGTAGGCGGAAAGAGAGAGAGTAAAAATATTTTCTGCGAGTTTTGTATGTCGTTTCTCCTCTCCAGTGCCGGATACTACGGCTTACTTGTATACTTACAGCTTATATAATTATAATAAACACTTTTGTATTTAAAAGGAATATTTTAAGACTGAAGTGGTATCTTCTGTGCTCCGTTATGGCTGTCCACCCAACGGAAGGACAAAGCAGCAGTTTTCTTTCAGTTGTGAAGAAGGAGTAATACGGTTATTATGCAAATTACTACTACAGCTGTACACTCCACTACTTTTGCACACCAGCAAACAGGAGCAGCAGGGTGGATGCAGAATCTGAACGCGCAATTTATTTTCCTCGCCAGACTCCGTCTCTCCAGCAAGCTGGAAAGAAAATGGCAATTTTCCAGAGAGACCCTATGACTCTTTTGTGTCTTTTCTTTGTCCCATGATTCTTCTTCGTTTTCTGCATGCCTGTGTTATTATTAGGTCTCATTGGCTATATATCCATACATACTTGAAGGATTCAAGGCTGCTTTGGTAGAGTTTTGTGACAGTAGTAGAAAGAGAAAGCAAAATGGTGCAACTTCCCTAATATTTATTTATTTACGTCAGGAAACCGTTACCGTTCAGCAAAGAAAGTTAGGAACGAGTTTTGTGTGTAGTAATAAATTATAAAATGACATGACTGCTGCGTTTTCCCGTCATTCCATTCAATCTAATCACAGAGATAACTTCGCACAAGATTTTCTTGCCCGTATTTCTGGCGTGACTTCAGTGTTACTGGTAAGGCTTGCAATATTTTAAAGCAACAACTGCTATTCACCACAACCAAAACTGGTTCTGCTTCTATTATTATTATTCTAGTCGTTTACAAACCATACTCGCAACTTTCGTCCTGTGTTTTTTTCCTGTTCCAATTCAGTATCTGCGAAAATAACTTTTTCCTCACTTCTGCTTATGGGGTACATACATAGTTATATGACGAAGGTATTCATGCACTACATTTTTATGATTATAAAGCTGCCCGTGCGTTTGCTCCTGTTTCTTGTAGTATTGGGTTTTTTGCCACTTTGAATATTATGATGATTTAAGAAGATGTGTGGTGCAAGCAGCAGTAGTGGTGGTGATGCATAGTAAATCAGAATCCGTTCTCACAGTTCCCTTTTTTCAGTGTCCCGCCGGAATCTCGTTCGCAATGAGAGAAACGTACAAGTTTCATTATTCATACTGTTCCGTAGGGTTCGTTCTTTGCTCCAGTTTTGAATCCATTTCCATCATCCATACAACCTTTTCATACTACTCTGCTGGAGCAACTTTTCTGCTAACTTTACTTCCGGTAGCTGGGACAAAAGAGAGAAGAATAACAAGCAGTAGCAACATTAGAAAGTAGAAACAACACACATCAGACATCAGACAGACACATTTCCAACATGAAAAGGAAAACATGACGAGAGAGAAGTGGACCGTTTCAGAAGTGGTTCGGTCGCGGTGGTGCTAGTGGGCGGTTATCATCATCCTTCTTGTTTGTTATTCATTTCGTCATCCGCATTTCTCATGCTGCTGTATTGTACAGTTTTATACATTATGCAAACTTGTAATATAAATTACTACCCTGTTTTCATTTCCTACTTTTGCCAAAATTAAATAAGTATAATATCTTAAATATAAAAGAAGAGTCTACTTGGGTAGCTGATTCTTGGACACCTTTTCCCTGCCTATCTGCTGAAGTAGGCTTTATGGGAACGTAAGGATTTAATATGGGAATGTGGCAACGTGGCGAATTACTGAAGTAGGCTTTGTGGCAACGTGGGGATTTAGTAGCATAGGTGACATTGGTGATGGGCTAAGCTCGACAAATGTACCTGCATATTCAACTTACATGCTTATCTATGTCTATTTCCATACACTATTCAGTATGTGAGTTATGAACAATTCTGTCTTAGTTTCAGTTGTGTAGTACCAGTCAATGAAAAATAGTCCGCTCTGTGAAATAAAGTCAAACTTATTAGTATCCACATCCAGTTTATTTGCAACTTCACTTGTGATTTCAGTATTCTGCCTTTATTTTCAAATTGGTTTAGTACAGTCTGTACATTGGTGTAATTGTCTATCGAGAAACAAGTCAGTATGATGAGCGCTTATGATAACGAATTTGAATATTTAACAAATGGAATAAAGCTGGAAATAAACAATATTTTGCATTTCGAAGTCAAACATTTAACTGTGAGTCAAACATCTTACTGGAGAAGTGGTGTTGGAAATATGTAGATAACTTTATTAATCCTGTGGTGAGGTAATGTTTTTATTTGTCAGTAGTATTGAGCGTGTTCTTGTCTTTCTAAATCAGTTCCCAGAATTGAAAAATATCAGTAACTTTTCAAATGAGATAGGAATTCGATTTAAAGATAGGAAATTCCCCAGTGAACTCACCTGAATTCTGCCAGGGTACTCACCTGAATTCTGCCAGGGTACTCACCTGAATTCTGCAAGGACACTCACCAGAATTCTGCCAGGGTACTCACCTGAATTCTGCAA
>JAHZMV010004317.1:0-15256 GCA_027743765.1 Coecobrya sp. COE2 | reverse complement strand
CTTTAAAATTCCTTACGGCTCCCATCATTACGTTTTTTGCAAACCCACTGAGCACCCATTGATTATCATAGGTTAACCCGAAAACTCAGTCAACCCACAACACAGGCAAATAAATTAATCTTCTTTGCACATTAAAAAATATCTCTTATAGTATTTTCTTTGCCCATTTTATCTTCTGTATTCCTGCTCAATTGCATTTTGCACTGGTTTTTACTGTTTTATCGTAGTCTCATTCTCAAAGAGATCCAAATAATAGCGACTTTATTCTTTAAAGTCCATTTATTTCGCTAAATCACTCATTTTTCTTACTTGCTTGCTGGCATTTTTGACAATACCATGTTCTATAAAATAAATTACATAGTCGCAACACGAAACAATCCAATCCACAAAACAACCCAGGTATACGACACCTACTGTTGCTGCTGTTGTTCTCTCTCCTTGTCATTTTTAAACCTGACGAGCACGTTTTTTCTACTGAACTTCTTAACTTCTTGGTATTGCGTACGTTTTTCAAGGAAACAGTAAATTACATAAAAAGCGTAAGAACATGCATATATCTCCCAAAAACTAGATGTCTTAAATGACTGTTTGTGGTGTGACTTGGCTATGGCGTTACCTTTTGCATTACGTAAGAAATTTTTTGAACCAGGAACCCTTCGTTTGAGCTATTATCAAGTTACAGCATCCCATTCATTTCACATCTCATATTTGGGTTGGGTAGGTGTATAGTGCAGGTAGAAATGCACCTTATCTTTTGGTATTTACATGTATGTATGTATATAAGGTTTACTTTACCTACATTTCTACTCTAAAAATTGTGATGTGATAATGAACGTTGAAATTAATAATAATTGTGTGTGTACACAGTGAAACACAGCAAGAAACAATATATAATGATGACTACTGATGTCTGACTGGTTGTTGTTATTATTGCGTTGCGTTATATCATCACATTCCTCTGAGTTGTTTTGCCTTGCCTTTTTGAGTATTATGGTGTTCATGCCGTGAGAGATGTGATGGGGGTAGCAATGATGCATTCCTAATACAATTCTCACACAGAGAAGTAATATGTCTTTAGGCAAAAATTCGTTTTAAAAACCGACCGATACAATGATACACACCGCACCACCAAGACTGACTGAGACGAGAACAAATCGAAACCCAACCAAAGAAACTTGCTCCTGTGTGCCTGATTGTGAGTTTTGTGGGTAATACGATGACTATGACGTTTTTTTACCACCACGCTATTAATTTACATGTCAAGCATCGCAAAAGAACAAACAATAATGTACCGTAAAATGGCCTCCTCCTACCTTCTCTCGTCCGTCGCATCTTTTAAAGTTCAAGAAATCTCCCATAATCTTTGTTTGTATGCAATTGTACTTTAGTGGCGTGTTACAATATGTAGGTTTATTGTTAATTTCAATAACATATTTTTCAATGTCATCCACTGAACCTTCCTACCAACATGTAGGATGAATTCATCATTCATCTCATTTCATGAGAAACTGTTACCCTAATATATTATCACATAATAACATAATATAGCATAATAAATACAATTTTGGTTGTTAGCCACGAAGGTTTTTCGGTTTCTTTCACAAATGCACACACACTTATTTTACTTTGCTTGTGTAAACAATATCATTGTAGCTTTTTATCAGTGTGTGAAAACCGAAGCCAAATAAGCCACCAACGTTATTATAAACCTTATGAGTCAGAGAGCCAAGAGTTAAGTTATTAATTTATTTGCCTTCCAACCAAATAGACATTCATGCACACAATCAGTTTTTCTGACAGGGTCTCATCTCATCACACAAAAAAGATTTACCGAGTTTCTGTCAGCCCAGGCCAGGTGAGGTGATTAAGATTACGATATATTTTGTGCTGTTCCTATTACGCTGCAAGGAGCAAAACGGATTATGAATGAAAGGTTGAAGGAGCGAGAGAGAGAGGTAGAGAGAGGCGATACCTACATGTACTTACCACATTTAAGCAAAATAGAGTAACTTGTCCTACAGTACAGATTATTAAGATTTTTTGAGCAAAGCTTCGTGTGTGAAGTGTGAGCTAGTTAAAACTGATAAGATAAAAAATGTTAAGGGCATCATATCATAGTCATGATTCTCCAAGTCGGACGAAAAGAATATGGTGCATAACATTATATCATGCTGATATATGAGGGTATACACAGCAATTGTGTGGATGGATAATGATGATGATAGCTGTGGATAGCCTAGTACCTAGACTGATTCATGTAGTTTTCTTGCAAATTATCAGTTTTTCGATTATCATCATCATCATCTTCAATCCTGCACCATCATGTAAACTATGTATCATGATGCACCTTTGCTTATTATTACATGAACCTCTGAAATATTAGGCGATGCGATCGTGATCTTATATTCTTTTGGAGCGCAGAAACAGCGACTGGCTGAAGATGTATTATTACAAAAGGACTATGTTTATACTCCACTTGTAACAGTAAGCAAAATGTAAGGAATGTACTATGTACTATTTGTCGAGTAAATAGAACCCATATAATTTATGCCTAACTTTAATACATATGTAGCAAAAAGTAAATATGTAATCAGAAGTGAAGGTAAAGTTAAAAATGATACATGATGATGAAGGTAAGGTAAATAATAAACAAAAATTACAGATTTTGTTGCTATATTTGTGGTAAGGGGCATAGGTATTATTTTTTTAAAGATCGACGGTGCTGCTCCTCTTAAGAATTTATGGGAGATGCAATGCGCAATAATAGTTTTATAAAGTTTAATAGAGCGGGTCTTAAATTAGGCTGTGGCTGTTATTTATGAAATGAGGTAGCATATCAGCATAATTTATGATGAATTATGATTATATGGATGCATTTCCCATCTGTGATTATAACAAGTAGAGATATAGTGAAAATATTAAATATAGCAGGTCATCAGAGCCTGGAAGCAACCTGCCTATCCTGATGACGAGGTGTTGTCCGTGCATTACATTTCAATGGAAAATTTCATTAACTAACTTGGGTTGTGTACAACAAATAACTACACCCAATTCATACCTTGATTGGACATTCACGATACGTAAAAATAGGACTCAGCAATATTTTCAAAATTGCTGCCTGCATAGTTTAAAATAATTGATTTTGCTTTGCACTATAATTAAAAACTACACCAGCTTTCTTGATAAAAATGCTTAAAATAATGTTCGGCTATTAAAAATATATATAACATGTCTATACAATAGTAGTACAATAGTTGATAGTAAGTACTATAATTTATAGTAGTTATCACACCAATTTCTTCTTCTTTCGGAACCACCCATAAAACAATAAATAACAAAACCAAGTAACACGTGTCTGCTAATGCTATCATTATAAAAATAACTTTTTGATTACCTGTATTTTGAATCAAAACTATAAAACGTCACATACACGCTTTGATAAACATGCCACAATTGAATGAAGATGAGAATACAAGAAAAAGAAACATGAAAATTGTAAAAAATATTGAAAATTCAACTAAACTAGAGTAAGGATTTGGAGTGATTTTGATATAAATTCAACTACTTTACTTCAGCTACAAGAAGGAACAGATGCAAAAACGACACGAGCAACCTTCAAATTACTCGTCATCAAGCTGGTATCATACATTTGATGGTACATGATAACATTTATGTACTACTTTGATTTTCACCAATGACTTCCTTGCCTATTTTCAATTTTTCTGAAGCTTTCATTCATTCATTTCAACTTCATCCAATTCCGTTGGCCATTTAACTCGGCCAACAGTGCAAAGTAAGCGCAGAGCGAATCTACTGACAGTATATGAACTTTTACCTAATTTTCTTGCCATGATTCTTGTTGCTTACTGTTAGACTCAGCATTGAATAAAATGGGTAACATGTTCTACTATATCCCGCTTTTATGATTTAATCTTGGCACTTTTATCTTTTCAAGTTTGGCACTAACGCATATTTATTTTTCGGTAAAAAGGAAACTAGTGTTTTTTTGCACTTTTAGAAACTTCAAATGTTCATTGAGTATAAAGCAAGAAGATCTCTTACTATACTTCATATAATCTATTTGGATTTCTTCAAATGAAATATTTTTTTCTGCTACTGTGTAGATTTGAATTTTGTTGCCGATTTGTAGGCAAAGGAAAAACGAAAGAGTTTACATGGTTGCTTTAAGCCCGTTTCGGTTCAGTTGACATTTCGTCTTCTTTCTCGTTCGTTCCGAGAATAAGAGCAAGAGAGCAAAATGTTCAAGTGTGCTACTAAACTGTCAGACTGTGTTTATTTATAGCAGGTATAAGCATCCACGCAGTTAAAAACTGCGAGAGGTTGATGTAAAAAAAGATGTTAGAAGAAGGGCGCAAAATAGTGCGTATCTGACTTTGGCGTCTGCTGAAGCTCGAGACTCAAGGGTGGAAAGCACAATGTTGTGTACGTCTTTATTTTTATTTTGATGTTTTATGATTTATAATTTATAAATTATAAAATAATATATAGAACATCGTGTGCATTATTTATGCAACTGAATACATTGAATTCCTTTGTTTTGATATAAAAACGTTAAATTGAAAAAGTGTTATGAGTGCATTAATAACATACCTAAGTAATCAACTGGTTTGGGAAAGATTATTTAATATTATATTTTTGTAAAATACTAAGGTCATGCGTGGAATGCTGCGATGTGGAAATGGGAGCGTCGGGAAATCATGCAGTGATGATGAGCTCATCGTTAAATTGTTTTAGATCAAGAGTGAATTCAAAATCATTTAACGAAATTTTTACAATCACTCAGCCTTGAGATTTTATAATTTATGGAAGGTGAGCGTTGCTGATAATAAAAGAAGATGATGATAGTGGTGGCGACTGGTGAGGCTGTAGATGAATATTGCATGCCAAATAATGCATTTTGTTAACTGACTGTATGGTACTTAAGTCGGATTAAAAATAGAAGCGACCATACCTACTACTTTTTGTTTAAACTGAAGCATTGTTTGCGTAGAGGCTGAAGTCATAAATACTACTGAAGCTGAAGAGAAGATGAGATGATAATCATAGATGTGTGCGTGCGCTCTCTGATTTAATCAAATAGTTTACGAGCATTGTTTTTTGTAGTTGCTATTGAATAATTAAAATGAAATAAAAATTATTAAAATTTTTACGGACTATAGTAGTATAATAATAGTTTGTTCTCAGAGGCAGATGAAATAGCTAAAGGTCTATTAGTATAGGTGTATCCACTCGTAAAATGCGACCCGCAACTAATTATTTTTCATCAAATGCAAAAGTCACTTTTAAGTATATGGAATCAAATGGAAATTTGTACCAATATACATATTACAAACACACACATACATAATATTGTGACGTCTTCCTAAATTCCATGATATTATACGCATTAGTTATTATTTTCCATCTATGTCATCTAATTTTTTCTTAGTTCATGATTAAAACAACCCTACATACATGTAAATGCTTGAATCATAATATCAGGCTTTTAATGATGAATGATTAAAATTGTACTTCCGTCCTATTTTCAAGGCTCCATGTTGTTCAAAATGTTCAATATTATGGTTCTCATGTTTTAAAACTCACAACATCAACATACATTTCCTAATAATTCCAGGTCTGTTTCACAATCCACCACTCTTCCCCTTCAAGTTAGTCCCCATGAAACTGCAGTCGGTACTGGTACGAAGCTATATGAAGCTTTTATCATTATGCTAATTATATTTTTAAATTGTTGATTCCACTAATGAAAATATTTGGTTTGTTTCCTAATAATTTATAACGTGACAAGCATGCTGAGTGACAGTAGGAGGACAAAGTGAATATTGTTAACTGATGAAATTATATTGGCAACATAGAGAAAGGCTGAGAATTGCGCGATCTGGAAATATAAATAATAATAATAATAATAAAATATTATGCAACATGAGAAGTGAAACCCTCCACAGGACCAAACTAACTATGCCATAGTGTACATACCTACCTTACTGTTTTAAACATTGCAGAAAACAATGCTGCGACGGAGACATGCGATGGAATTAAGCATACTAATACATAGTACATCACATACATCATTTTCATAAATAACAAATATAAGAGTAGCACATCACATAAACAGTGCATGTATTAGGTAGTGCCATCATGTACAACAGGCTGCAGTAACAGTACCCTGTTTGTATGGTAATATCGCACATCGCATCAGTAGATCACACCACATCATCATATCATTATTATAATTTCCCTAACACCAACAAGACAAAAACTGCTACTGATCATCAGAGCATTATCGGCAAAAAAGCCACATCCGTTGCTGGTTAACTGCTAATGTGTGTGTTAAGATTGTAGCATGAACAGAACGAACTATGTTTCATATTAGGTAGTTGACTGATATACAATTGTTGCAAATCTTCCATTTCCCTTTACATTTTCAGCTTTTCGTATGTCAAGTTTGACTAGAATAACTAAAAATATCATTTCCGGGTGCAGCATTATGATTGTTAACGTGAATTTTGAATTCAATATGGCATAAAGGGAGCGGAAAAAGAATCAAATGGAACGGTTGTAAATTTTGGGGTTCACCACCTATAATAAAATCATACAAAAGAAATCAAACAAAGCCCAAGTTTATTGTTTAGCTTATCATTTTTCAAACAGTTCCTTTCATATTCCCCCTTCTGCTGTCCATCTAACTAAACAAACANAACATCCTAGAATATGGCACCCTGAGAATTTTGCCCTATTGATCGTCTCACTGTGAAGTGGAGTGATGCGCGAGGTGGATTTTAGGTTTTTTTTAATAATTTACATTTTATCTGCATGTATCCATCAGCTTTTGTATTGTCATCGTCAACAATCATCATGATCAGAATGGCCACAAACAAGCAAAAGACAAAAATCAAACTTGTAATCCGCTTCGTTGAACCATCCAACCCACCTCAATTGATATATTATAAATTATAGGAGTTGAATGCGTTTCATTTCATGCAGATTTCTATTTTGTTCCCTTCATCACGATCATCATAATCATCATTACTTGAATCTGCACTTTGGCTTATGACTCTGTTTTTCTAATCTGCCGAGGTGTATTACTTTTTTCCTTTTCAAAGCGCATTATCATTCAGTCTTATTATTCTTGTATATTATACTACTAGTTTTCTCTTCTTTCATTTTTATCCAAAGCCAGTTGGTCACTTTAACTTGATTTTAGTTGTTGGTGATGTATGCTTTTTCAATAAGGATATACCAAAAATTGTAACCTGATTGTGACTCTTTTACAGAAGGAAACGCACATTGGATTCTCATATCGTAAATTTTTATTCGTCAACACTCGCGTCAAATGAAAATATCAAATAATCACATTGAATACTCATGCATCTTTTTTATTGTTCAAGATTTTATAAGTTGTTTCAGATTTTGCCGACTAAAATGCAATAATAATAATGCATTGGGACAGTGATGTTGATGGTAATAATGGAATATACAGACAGTCTGCCGCAGTTTCAATACAACTCAATCAAAATCAAGTGCCATTGAATAAGCCAGTGGGCTAATAATTGGTAGAGAAGCAAGAAGTGCTAATGATGCTGTGACCTAGAGGAGAGGTCGGCATAATTAAAGTCTTATTCACTGGAATATATTCCTATTATTTCGTAATATGCCGCACAACTTTCAGTCTTTAATTCCCTTATTTTAATTTTTCATTATGTTTTGAATCTGCGGCGGCTGGTGGCTACCAGTCGCCGCAGATTCAAAACATAATATACATATTATTCTTACATCTTCCACAATGTTGTTTGTTGTTGATGCTCATGGTTGTGAAAATCGTATTTTTGACAAATATTTAATCCCAAACCAAGCTCTCACCCCGCTTGTAAGCATGTTTAGCCCAGCTCACTTATTTATTTGATTTTTTTAAAATCTCTTTAAGTACGTTTGTATGATAATTTCATATTGTATTGAAATTACAATAATAATATGTAGTTTAATACGAGATCGCAATGTCAGATATAAAAAAATTGTGCTTCGAATCCACATTTTCTCTCTATTATTATACTTGCTCAGAATCAGAAGCACAGTCGAATTAAAATAAAACTCAGTGCTCTGCGCACAGGTAAATCAGGTATTGCAACAATAATATCAGCAAAAACAACCTGTTGTTGTAGCCCGATTATTTGCTTGCAGCACCTGCTCAAAAAAGTGGAAGTTGATACTACAAGGTTTAATGGCTGTCATTTCATTTCAGATTTGATGATGATGGTGATCATTTTAAATATAACATAGAAGAACATAGGTAATAGTTGTAGAATGATAGATATAGTTGTATCATCCTAGAACTATATGGATCTATTCTCTTGTGTGAATCCTATAATATTCTCCGCATTGCATTGTCATGCGTTATGTGATCTCAATCTTTGAAATATTTTTTCTAGTGCTGACTCACACTTTATTTACTACCGGTCTGCTAAAATAACACTTGCTCCTTATTATTTGTGTTTCTACTACGAATTAGCATTAAAATTAGAGATTTGACTGCTATAATGGCTTTTATGTGTATACACTATACACTTTGCAGATTAAGAACACATGCATCATCGCATCATCATGTTCATCAACATAAATGTGAAATGTGAGCCATCATATAAGCTCTTAAAACACACATTAATTCATGACTTTATTTTTTTATGTTGCGCTCGGGCTAAAAAATGCTGAAATAACTTTTCCCCTTTGTAAATACCTTCTTTCTCATCATCAAGATCATGTTAGCGTCGTATAATCATCATCCCCAAAGTCATTTTCCCACTCATTTCTCTCTCGTTCATTCAGTTGAAGTTGAAGGTAATGTCCTATAACGCATACACATTATTATTCAAATTCAAGTAGACTATAGCCAGCTTTATACTTGTAAGCGAAGAGGAGCCAAATGTTATTTCACTTTTTTGGACGCTGGTTCTACAGTCGTACAACCAACTGCTGTAAGCGATCAGTAGGTAAATCACACGAGAAGAGAAAGAGAAAAGAGACGCAATACGCAATTGTAACAGCGTGTACGGCACGCAGAGCAACATAAAGGTGGAGTCATAAGATAATATATTGAGTAGCTTATTACTGAAATAGAAAAGAATCGAAAAGAATTTAGTATTTTTGGGGCTGTAAACTGAAAGTGTAGGAGTACAATAGACTCAACAAGCAATATATGGACATATTATTTAGCCACTTAAATAATAATGAAAAATGGCTGCGAACTGTACAGTTTACAATAATTTCACAACGAGTAAGATGCATTTTTTGAAAAAAATGTGTAAATTATTATCATCGTACATTTTTGAACCTTTTTTGGAGTTGCTTGCCAGATGTGGATGTTGTTGACATAATATGATATGCATGATACCCAAGGTAGATCTGTTGTAAAAGCTAGTTTTATCACCTTTTTGAATCTTTCTCTTAAGAGCAAAGCAGTAAAGGGAACAGACCTGTTGCTGATGTTTACTGATATCAACACACTGACTATAGATTTCAGTGTACTCATACGCTGTTGTTACGAACTGTTATTATTATTACAATAATTACAGAAAAAATGTGCTCACTCTCTCTGCTGAAATTGTAACGGTACGCACAAAGTAGGTACATTTGGATAAACTGACAGAACGTCATGCGTTAGGGTGAAACAGAAAACTAGCTTGGCGCAGTAGTCGCAATACGTAAAAAATGCACAGTCGTATTGCCACCGCCCAGCATTCATAAATAATTTGTTGGTTGCTTGTTTGGCAGGTTGACTATATACTTTAGAAACAAGTGGAAATTGAATTTTTCGCTTCTGAAATTTCGAATTCATTTTACTTTTTAGCCAAGCTATAGGTTGGTGTGTAGATGCAGACGAATGCTGTGCCTCTATAGCTATATCAAATGTTAGTAGAGTAAAAATTGTGACTGACTTAATTATGTGAACTTACAGATTGGAAAAGTAGATCCGTGGGAAATTTTGTAGAGCGCAGCCAAAGTAGTCAACAGGCGCGTCGTGTCGTACGTGAACACAAACACATTCACCATGAAATAATGATCAGCAAAAACACAAGGCAGAAAGCCAAGTCAAGTGCTGGTAGACGAGAACTATTACTGAACAGGTGCTGCAGTTTGGTGGAGGTGGAAGGAGAAAAGTAAGTAAAAAAGGAAAAACAAGCGAAAAGTTCTTTCTTTTTTATTGCAACTCAATTATATTCCGACTATTGTACGCTATCAACTTGAGAGCCTTTCAATTTCATTAGCGCTCACACGGCGATGCGGATGATGAAAACGGGATTATAGAAAGAAACCACAGAAAATGACGGTATCGTCATTGCTTGAAAAATTCACTTTTTTCTCCATGCATAACATACGAACGTACGCTTTGTATCACTATCAATTTACAGGATATTTTTATTGGTGTTAACAATACGGAATAAGAAAAGGAATTTTATTTCCATCATCATTCTTCGTGACATTCCTTTTCACCCAACCGGATCCCATGACTGAACATATTAAACCATTAAGCATCCATCCTTCTTTCAATTTTTTGCAGGAACCTAAAAGAAAATACTGTTGTTTGCTGCTGTTTAGTTCACGTTCACATCCTGCACAGATTCAGCAAACAAGAAACCCAAAACTTGTCACGAGAACAGTATTATGCCAGCGTATGTAAATAAATTTAATGAAGATAAAATATCTTCAATACACAATGTTAGTTACTGTAAACAAGCTTTTTTGTAGCAACTAAAGTGACAATTTCAGTAAATCGCTTGATGAAAGTTGTAAATTTTTGTAAATTCCAAAGTCTTTTACTGGCAAATTCCTTTCGATTTGTCCAGGCCAGCCAGCCCAATCCACTTAAAAACCAGAATGCGGTCCCGATTTCGACAATTGCTTCCTTGTCGTTTGAAGTCTGCTCACGCACTACAACTACTCACCCCGTAACTGCAACTGCAACTCTTCTCCACCAAGCAATCATATCCATAAAACAAAATGACAACAAAGACTGGAATCTAGGTGAGCTCTGCTCCTGAGATTTTTATGATGTCAGGTTTCTGTAAAGTCCACTAATACACCGCATAACCACATTACTTACTTAGGTAAGCAAGTAATAAGCCAGCAAGGCAGAAAGGTAAAAAGATGGGTAGCCACACAAAAACATCCATGAAGACACAAGTACACAAAGGCACTGGTATTATGATGATCCTCAGCAAATCTGTTCTGTCATGCAATGCCAAAGATGATCATTGTATGCTTGCTTCAATAGTGGTCACTTCCCTATATTGACTATTTTGACGTTCATAGGATTTGGTACTTCTGGGATTGCCACAAATCCATGCTTGGTCTGTACAAGATGTAAAATGCTAAGAGCGAAGATGTTACTGAGCTATTGTACTTCAAAGGAATAAAGCAACAACGCACACATTGGTATATCAATACAGAGGTGGTTGAAAGTGGAGAATAGAATCAGTTTTTGAATTGGAATTGTTGCACCATGTAATGCTACAAGATACAAACTTGCTTGTTGAGTAAAAAGCTGCTATAAAAAGAATCGAATCTCTGCTGATCCTCTCTATTCAGTACCTGCCGTGATAATGGAGATGCTGTTGCTTCCACCAGTATCACTGCTAAACTATACCTTATAACTGGTTAACTATCTCACAACACACTACACCAACAACAATCGTGAGAGCAGCACACCCACCAAACTACACATAGCATATCGAAAATGTAGCTACTACCTAAGAGCAACGTATGCGCAGAATATGATTCAGAAACATGCACTTGTAGTGGTCCGTACTCGGCTGTGGTGTTGTAACCAACAATGACGCTGATCGTTTAACGAAATGCAACAATGTGTCTTCTCTTTACTCAATCTGTGCAGAGAATAGTGTATCTCATGGCATAATGTTGTGCTAATGCAGCAAGCTAAAACCTATCGATGATGACGACGAAGACGATGAATTCTGTTAGTAGGAAATGGAAGAACTTTAGAAAGAGCTAATAACTATGCAGAAAATAAAATTCAATGTTAAGTTTCGTTTTTACTTTTAAAATCTCTGCTCACGTTTTTACTTTGCGCAAGAAAGAGATGAGTCTTATTTTTTGCTTTTGACTGTTTAAAAAAACCGTATTCATTACAGAGCCTTATACATAGCCTATTACAGCAGAGCAAGGTTTCAACCTTCTTGTGTTCTAATGCTGCTTGATTAAATGGCAAGACTATTGTGTGTTCATGTTTCATGATGTGCGTATATTTTATTTTATTGATGTTTGCTCACACTTTAATTTTACCAGTATTTCATGTGAAACAAAAACTTGACTCGGTGGTGGCGATGAGACTGGCTGTTTTGTCTTAACATTTAGTCCTATCTACCGCGTTTGACTCTGTTGATTGAGGATACTTTTGGTACATTTACTGTAGGCAAGTCTTAATGGGAATAATATTTACAGCAGCGAAACATAAAAAAATCGTTGGTTTACAACATATTAATAATAACTGCAAGTGAATTTTATTTCTTTGCTCCTTTAAGTTTAGCACGTTGGTGTGGCATAAATTGTTGCTACTTGTAAAATATGAGATGATCCTGGCTGTTGGCCCTACCGCTACTATTGCAGCAACAATATCTATTGTGTCACGCGAAGAGCGATACTATTTATTACATGATTGTTGCTGACTTTATCTAAAACAAAGGTTTCTATTACTTAATTGTTGGTCATGGCTTGCCAGCCACTGTTTGATGTTCAGTCTGTTCAATGATGGTAACAAGGAATGTGAAATTGTACATCGCACTATATTTTTATTACATATTTTTAGACAGGTCGAAACAGTCCACAAAAAGTGGTAACAAAATGTCCCCATTATAAACCGTGTAATTTAAAGCTATCTAATATTACCCATCTCTTATTTTCTTGTAAGCATCTCGTTTATTCATCCCATAAAAGCTTGCCTACGAACATCATTTTTTGTCATCTTTCCTAACCAAACATGTTATGGTCCATCCAAAGCCGAAAATCCAACCTCAACCTCATCAACTGTTACTAATATACTGCCACAATTCTATTGAAACAAGCGCCAAGAAAAGTCCGTTTTTAGAGTGTCCAATGCAATCATCTTCATCGCATCCCTCTTTCTTTTACCTAGATGCCTCATCATCGTGCTCATCACTTAACTTGACCAATCTTGATAGTCACAATAAAAGCGCTAGAATGTTGGTTAGGTTCACAGCTAGCTTAGTAGTTGTAATCTTTAAAGCTCATCTTTCATTTTCATCTTGTTGCTTTTCTCATCTCCTGACAAGAGTTTTTGTGTTGTTACTTTAGTCTTGCATTGATGTATTCTCACTTGGCTCATCTCACTCTCTGGTCAAGCCAAAAGTAAACTTTACTTGTGAACGTGTCTCAAGGCAAAGGATACGAGGTTGCTGCAAGATCATATCTCCTTCAGTTCAGGTCTTAAAAATTATAATAACAACACGAACATTAACCACCGTCATATATGACTATGACAAAAACTCCATTTTTATCAGTATTAAGTAGAGTCTATACACGATAATCATAACAGCAGGAACAGAGTGACTTTTTAGTGAAATACAACGGCAATGCTTACAATTAGTATTTAGTATATTGGTAATCGTGATCAAATGCTTTACCTGGCAAGCTTGCACATTGTGAGCCAACCTATTCCAAAGGAACGAGACTGCTGCAAGAAATTTTTAGTTGAAAATGATAATCTTTTCTGTAGTTTTCCTGACCAAAATAATCATTCCACATTCTTTCTTTAGCAGTTGAGTATGAGTTCGTGATGAGCAAGCAGTAAAACGCATTTTCATACAGACAATCTAACAAAAATGTATAAACGTTAGATAAATTTTATATGAAAAACATGAGAGAGAATGTAAGCGGCTACTTAGGTGTTCGTTCATAAAAATAACTCATACTGTTTTGATAATACTCTATGCATCTAAAGCACATACATATAATCAGTGTCATGTACTTACAATTTTTATATTGTATGGCTATTGCATCGGTCTCACATCAGGACAATAAAAAGTGCGTAATAAGGGATGGAAAAAGCGTCCTTGGTCTTCGCCTAAAGAAAATATTATACAGCCATGCCGGCCAAGAAGCTTTGTAGTTGTAAATAAGATTTTTGATATTACCTCTACCTCTATTCTGCATGAACTGAAATAGAAGGCTTTTTTTATATGAAGAGCCGTTCAATAGAAGACAAACAAGTCACCAGAGAAGCGGTATTTATACTACGAGAACCATGACGTTAAAAAATGTAATAATGATAAGAAGGCTTGGCATGTCCAGCTGCACAGGCAACAAAGAAGCAGCGAGGGAGCCTCAAGGAGACGCAGTGAGAAAAAAGTAAAGAAATCTTGAACGAAGATTGAAGATGGAACTTTTTTCCCAGGCTGAAGATAATCGTATAAAATCATTATGACGACGGACAGAGATCCGACGAACATCAGAATGGATAAAATGATGATGATGGCAGTATGAATGTTGAATTTGTAAACGGAACGTCAAATCAAGTCGAGAGGAGATGTAAAAAATAGTGCTTAAATGTATTTAAGTAGTTGCCTGCTGGAGATTAAAAATTACTTTCGTTATTGGCTCACACCGAGAAAGATCCAAGTTATACGCAAGAGAACCCGTCGTTTCCGTGGTCGGGACATTCCTATCGGCTTTATTGCCGATGTGATCCGTGTTATACGAAATGGTGGTAGCTTAATGGAAAAGATATTTTAGATAACCCGACCACATGAGCGTCTGTATAAAATTGCATCGTGTTATTCTTTCACGCACAATGAAATCTAATTGATCGATGATTGAAATCGGAAGAATTGGACTTGACTATAGGACCATGTCTTATCCACGCCCATTAGCATAATAATAGGCAGAAAATATCTTTTATAGAAATGGAAAAGATTGTAAACGCTTTGCATTTGTGCACAGTCATCTTCATCCACCTCAGCGACAGTCGACAGTTGCAGCACCTTCTTCACGACGCCTTCCTTTGAAAGCAAAGATTGCTAGCTACTATCATTTTACTTATGTACCTATATTTTCTTTCTTTACTGATTATTTTACATTTGCATATCGTTACGGATGACTGAATTGGGTAATAGTAAACTAAGAATAGAAAGGATAAAAACCATAATATGTGTAATGAAGTGGACGATGGATGACGATATTGATGACGAGGTTTACCATCAAAAAAATT
>JAHZMV010004316.1:0-13175 GCA_027743765.1 Coecobrya sp. COE2 | reverse complement strand
GCAAAACGCAAACATGATATTTATATTTTACAATATAGCCACTGCCACCCCCACTGAATAATATTATTTTTCAACAGCAACAAAAAAAGGAGAGAAAGTTGCAGTATTATAAAAAGCATTTCATCAAAAAACAGCATACATTCATATATAACTTGAGAGAAGAAGAAAATCCATAAGGCAAACAGAAGAGAGAAAAAAAGAGAAAAGGGAGAAAGTTGTGAAAAAGTAAGCATAAAAGTCATGGTTGTAGCTTGAAGATAACAAACATTCTTTTCTTTCCCTTGCTCTAATGCTCAAAGCGATGATGATGATGAGTATGCAAGACACTGCCAACAAAAACTAACAAACGTTGAAACTGAGAGTGTGTGTGGATGCGACTTGCGACTTTATACATTTTGCTTTCGCTACGCTACTAGTTTTTGCCATGTTGATTCTTTCTCTGTTGGTAGATGTGCTGTGAAATTTTCAGAGAGCTGTATATTGTAAACGAGACAAGACAGAGAATCAACATTGGCAGCGTCTCAAAAGAAGGAAGCGGGAGGATAACGAGTCGTCGTAAGAAGCAAAATAGCATAATGTTGTAAAACGCAGTGAAGTGAGAGAAAGGCGTTTTTGACAAGAGCAGTTGCTAAAATGAATGAAAAAGGAAAGGAAGGGTGAAAGGTGGACATTAAAAAATATTTGAAGGAAAGGCGCCGACATGCTAATTTTAAAATTTAATGGATATTTGTCATACACATTATTTATATGGGTTGGCTATATAATCTAATGTGTATTTTTAGAAGAATGCCAACAAGAGAAGCGTCTACCAACATAACGTATAGTATCTGGAGACATTAAAGTGTAAAGATAAAATTGTATAAGGAACTGCCTGTCAACCTTGCCTATATATAAAAGCTACATCTTTTGACAGCTTTGAATGGTCCAGGACAATTTTGTTCAAACTCTGTTGTCAGTTAAATGAATGTGATTTTCTTTCAGTTATCAATGAGTGAATCAGAATGACGCAATATAACAAGCTCACTTTTATTTATGGTTTATTATCAGAGTTAATAATGCCTGGAGGAGCGGAAGGATCTTCACATAGTAGCAAGAAAAAGTCCACGATGGTAGACATGGACGGAGTTACAAGAGCAACCGCTGCGTCCAACTCCTCTGGAGGAGCACCAAATCGTGGTGGTGGTAGAGGAGGAGGATCTCACAAAAGACCCCTGAGGGACATTGAAGGAGAACCTAGGTACACAGGGAGAGAGATGAGACTCACCGCGGCCGTAGCCATCCTGACAATTTTGCTGTTTGGACTGGCCTCTTTCATTGTAGTTTCGGGACCTCTAACTGGACTCTTGAAGCCAGTAAGAAATTAAATGAGCGAAGCTTGTTCTCTTTATTAATGATCAGATATGAACTTTATAAGGACAGCCATAATAACGGTTTTCAACACCTTTTGTTAGAGTAAAGTAAAACGGAAAGCTTTCATAACTTAAGCTCCTGCTGCTGGTTGTAATAACATCAAATTAGATGGTTTGTCTTCATCTCTTGAAAAGTTTGATGGAATATTGAATAGCTACACGCGGAGATGAAAGCATCCATATATTTGTTCCTTTTTAATGAGTTGCAGTTGAACTAGTTCTTTAGGTGCTATATAGTCGGCAGTTAAATAAAAGTAAAGCTATCATTAAAAGTTTTATAGTGGAGGCTATAGAGAGTCGACAATTCATCGTTTGGATCAAACGATTTCATTTCATCGACGGAACATGTAAAAGGCGGTCATCTGCAATAATAATGACAGAAACCATGTTGTATTGCATATGAGGAGTAGGAAACTTAATAATAAAAAAATGTACATACGTACAAAATTCCTTTATCCCTTTAATATCAAACCACTAGCATTTAATTTAACGGTCTCTCACTCAAAATGTTCCCTGCCCTACATTCAGCAGAACCATTGAACGAATGATCGAATGTTGCTGAGTAATGAAGTAGCGACCACTGACCAAAAAATGCAATAAGGACAAAGATGAAATAGTTGGGGTATTAAAAAGAATTTTCCCCATATATTCTGCGGCATGTCAATAAGCTTCAAATGGCCTTGGTCGAGAGCGCTGATTGCATAATGATAAATAAATCAATAATGTCAAGTTGAGTTGTATTTAAAAACTATAGCTTTTATACATAATAATAACTTCTGATCCATATACTTTTCTAAGCCTTTATTATATCTTTTATGAAAAGGCTATTGATTTTTTTCTTGAAATAAATTCTTATACTTTTGGATGATAAGGTGAAAGTTAGGGAAAGTATTTCTTCGTTGTCAATTGATTCAGTTCCTTGAACAACAAAGAACAAAATATAACTCTACCATTTTTTGTTTTTCAATTTATGAAACTGTTTCGTATCAAGAAGTTCTCTCTTCTGGTATGCGCCTGAAATAGAATTATGAAATATTATTGCGAATCGCTGCCTATCAATTTCACATTTTTATTGAAAACCCGGTGGCACGCTGGAATGCTTTTCTTCAAATGGCCTTGGTCGAGAGCGCTGATTGCATAATGATAAATAAATCAATAATGTCAAGTTGAGTTGTATTTAAAAACTATACCTTTTATACATAATAATAACTTCTGATCCATATACTTTTCTAAGCCTTTATTTAGTCTTTTATGAAAAGGCTATTGATTTTTTTCTTGAAATAAATTCTTATACTTTTGGATGATAAGGTGAAACTTAGGGAAAGTATTTCTTCGTTGTCAATTGATTCAGTTCCTTGAACAACAAAATATAACTCTACCATTTTTTTGTTTTTCAATTTATGAAACTGTTTCGTATCAAAAAGTTCTCTATTCTGGTAGGAAACAAACTATGCGCCTGAAATGGAATTATGAAATATTATTGCGAATCGCTGCCTATCAATTTCACATTTTTATTGAAAACCCGGTGGCACGCTGGAATGCTTTTGGAGTGTTTTTCCTTGTTTTTAGTAAAAAAATACTTTTCTTTGAAGAGACGAGTGTGTGTAGAGTGCTCTTGAGTGGGTAGTCAATGAAATTTTGTAAAGATGAAATGAAAAGCTATCAAAAAGAAATAGCAATCGTTTGAGCTACTTGGAAAGGTATTATGAAAATTTATTTGGCAAACAGCGACTATAAATAAAAGTAAGATCCAGCGGCGGAAATTTGATTACCCCTCATCATTTTCACTTCCTTTCCTCATAAATGCTATCAGAAGCAGGCGGCGGGATCTCTATTTATTGCTTACATCCGCTCATTTCTTCCATCTTTCCAACCAGTGCTGCTGTTGACGACCATCAACAGAGGTGTCTGGACGAACGGTTGGGATTTGCTGGGCTTTGTGACTCGGTGGAATGCATCGACATCTCATATCGTTCTGTTCACAGTGCAAACTTTAGTGCAGACCCATGTAAGGATTTTTATCATTTTGCCTGTTCCAAATGGCAAACGCAGAACCCGATTTCCGAAGAACAGCTCTATTTGGCAGCCAATATCAATCAGTTACGAGACAGTGTGGATAGTTTCCTAAGAAGTATGTTGACTGCGCGTGCTTTCCTTTGCTTTAGCATGTACTTGTGCTTATAATCTATAAAAATACTTGAAGATAGCTGAACTTTTAGAATGGTTATTCCTCCAAGGAATGAAGAAAAATGACTTTGTTTTTAGGACCTTTGAGATAATCTTGCGTGTTGCATGTATATCCTTTCAATTTATTTTTCTTCTTTTCTATCACTCCCCATTGGACATCTGAAGGTCCGTTCCGTTTCTGGATTCGTTATCTTTCCATCATTATGATGGGCATCTCTTTGCCCTTATGTGCTCCTTCCTTTTCTGAAGGGTTTACTGAATTCTTGTTTTTCTCTTATTTTTTGGAACTGTTCTTTACACCAATGACGCCCATTTTATCGAAAACATTTGAAAAACTCGAACATAGTTTTGGAAACGCGATCAATCTTGCCATTCCTCTTGAAAAACATCCTCCTTTTCCCGTATCATCTCATTATAAACTTCTAAAACCTGGAAAAGAATTTTCGTTTTTCTCTATTTGCTTCGTTTTACTATACATGTTCGTTAGTTTGGGTTTGTGCAGATTGAAGTGGTTTTAAATCATCCACTACGTCACCCTGCATGCATGTTGTGCTTACTAATTAGTTTGACTGTATTTTCCTTTAATTATCTACCAACAGCGCTACTGGAGCAGGAAATTCCTAGTCATAAACTAGATCCAGGAGTAACTGCAGTAAAAAATTTCTACAAAAGTTGTATCAATTTCACGAATCCCGACGAGAATGAGCTGCGTAAGTGCAAAACTGAAATACATGAACAAAATATAACACCACATTAAAAGTATGTACAAGAGTGTATATATATATGCATGTATGTTATTACCAGGAAATGTAGCTCTATTAAAACTTCTTATAAGAAAGCTAAGATGTAACACAAAAGTTTCCTTCTTTTTCTGTTTTCTACGAAACTGCCGGGACCATTTGCAACAACTTGCTACTGTAATTACAAACAACCTTCCCACAGTTCTAGACCTGTTGGACTCTTTAGGAGGTTACAAGACTCCGGACCTCTGGATCGAGAACGACTTCGACCTAACAGAAGTTATCTTGAAATTTCTTCAAGTGAATGCAGCTCCCCTTATTGACCTCACGTTGGATATAGATGTCAAAAATAGGGAGCGCTACGCTCTCATTGTTGAGCTGCCAAGACAAACCAGCCTTGTGCCAAATTTATTCCGACCGCCACGTCAAGATGATGACCTGATGAATGTACGTATGCCCAATTCCAATCACTCATTTCTATTTATCTCTCTCAAGTCCCAACCCAAAGCGATTTAAGATTTGATACAGAGCAGACATAAAAAAGTTTACATTTTCCCATGAAATATGTTAAAAATAAATCGACCTCGTCAAGAACAATATCTAAAGGGAAAATAAGAGGAAGAAGAAGAAGGAGTGTAATAAAAATGTAAATTTCTGTCTCTTTCATTATTCATTCTATACACAGAGTGAATATGCCTATTACAGCCTGATAGAAGAGGATGAGCCCATTTCCCCAGCAGAAATGACACCCGGCCTTTTGAACAACGTAACTTCTCAATCGAACTCAACAAGAGCATCACCCGGTAGCAGTAGTGGTAGTGGAAGCGGTAATGGTGGTGACTCCAATAATGGCACATCTGCAACCACCAGCAGCAGTGGTAACACAGTAGACAGACAATCCTTGTACAAAATCATCAAAGTAAGTAAATATTTTACTCGTTTTCTCTGGAATACAATAAAAAGCTGTATGTGTGTGTACATTACCCATAATATCTTATTTCCTTTACTCATATAACTAATAACAAACTCCGACCTCTTCTTCGTCTGTGCATGAAACGGGTAATTTATTGATGTTAGATAGTCGCGGTGACATAATATATAGCAGCCCTGTCGGCTTTGGCCTTACTGGTATAAATGAAGTGGAAGAAATGTGGTGATGGTGTGTGTTAGGTTACGGTTTACGTTACGTCGCTTCTGTCGTGGCACCACACACAAGTAGACCATCATTCTCCAAAATGCTGCGTGCATGTCTGTTATATGTCTGAAATGAGAGTCATTCATATATACACATCCACAAGCAAAAATTGTGTTACTTTATTTCCTTCACTTGCACTTTATTTTATTCCTCCGGGATTTTGTACTATTTTTCTCTGTACAATGTAATAACACACAGTGGCAGAATAAAACGGTGTAGCGTGTGGGGTTTTTTAGTACTTGGAATAGAAGGAGTAAGATGAGAAGATGAGTAAAGTAGCTGTGTGGGTTTTTAGAAGATGTTAAAAAAAGTAAATGAAATAAGTGTAGGGTAAAGTGTCAATAATTAATGAATCCCTGTCACAGACTTGCCTTTTGCGGGAAATAATGTCCGTCGTATTTTCATCTTCTTTTTCGGTTATATTGTGCTGTATGGCAAATGCGTACGGTACGGTCTACTCTAACTCTTTCGTTTTAGCTTTCAGTTGACTTATTGTCAGGAGGCTCTGACTGATGACCTGTCTCTCTGTTTTCCTTTTTTGTTGTAAATCTATCTAGGACAGCATCGATGCGAAGAAGAGAGAACATTTGAAGTTATTGGTTCGAAAAGTTGGCCAGCTAATCAGGATGAGTGAAGCGGAGATCTTATCGGACAGCCAAGATATAGCTCTCATTGCGGCAAATATTGATAAGGCAGGTAGACTTTTTGTACAAGTTGCTTTTGTAGCTGCTGTCATTAATAATTGCGTCAATTTGTAAAGCGTTAGTGGTTTCTATACAATGCCTAATCATTTCCTATTTTTACCGCAATACTTAATCTGCTTTTGCTTGAAAAATAACGCAACGCTTTTACGGAATGTTTTTGTGCTTGCATCAACGCATCTGTTTAATATGTGTGTCTGCTATCTTCGTCTAGAATCGTTAAATTCTGTAAAACCTGGCGCCCAACCCCCAGTAGTACAATGGCACCAACGTCCAAAAAAAACTTTGGTAGCAATGAAAACTGAAATATATGGTTGAGTATATTTTGGCAAATGACATTTGTATAATTCGCCAGAGAATTAATGGAATAAATTATCAAGTTCGGGAACATAAATATATGCCGAGCATTATCAACCCATTTTACTCCTTGAAAATCGTCGCATTCCCAAAATATATATACGCAGTTCTGAATAAAAGTCGATGAATATTTTAAGAAGAATCACTTTATCCCACAGATTGAATTTAAAATTTGAAAACTTTTTTTCTTCCCACCGACTATAAAGAAGGGATTTTCCCGAAAAAGCTACGAAGATGAGGAGAATTGGACTAATTTCTTTGAACTACTGCTAACTGCGAATCAATCACGTTTGTTCAAAGAATAGAGAACCCAACTCTGACTGCCTACTCGATAGTNACTATAAAGAAGGGATTTTCCCGAAAAAGCTACGAAGATGAGGAGAATTGGACTAATTTCTTTGAACTACTGCTAACTGCGAATCAATCACGTTTGTTCAAAGAATAGAGAACCCAACTCTGACTGCCTACTCGATAGTAGTAGTGAAAGTTAAAATAAGAAAATGAAAATTTAATTCATTTTATGCGGAAACTATTTCTGTGCTATTTTAGGCATGCTGGTGAATATAGCCAAAAAGCTTTTACATAGCAGCCGTGACAAAATATTAAAAACTTGCGTTTCGATAAAGTGAGAAGTCAGCAGTTGATAACAAAAGGAAAGTCAGAGAAAGCTTTTAATATACATATACACACAGCACACAGGCACAATAAAGTTAAACAACACATACCACATCTTTGCCAACACACTTGAAATTCGACGAAATATGTAATGCAAGTTTTTGCCAAAGCAAATGAAATTTTCCTTTACAACTTTCTCCACTTTTTTGTCTGGAGAAAGTACTACTCTCTGCCTCTCCATGTGCTTTCCTGCCGCTGCCTTCTTTTATTGTGTTAGTTTTATTCATTATGCTGCTTCCATACCCTTTGACTTATCAATACTTAATTCTCCCGGGAGAGAAACCAAGAAGACCTGAAATAAGTAGTAGTCGTAAGTAGAAAAAAGGAAACCCGGAACTCTCAGAGAATATGTCCTCGTGTTCATGTCGTACGACGTGTGTGTGTGTGTATTTAGTTAGTATTTCCAACATGCTCGAAAGCTTATATGTATGTACACTAGTCAAACTTTGTGTTACGGTTATCTGGATACCTCCTTTACCACGTTGCCTTTGTGGTGACTAAAGAGTCTCTCAGGTACATATCTTCAGGATATATGTAATCGGATTTGACAGTGTTTATACATTCTCCTTAATTCTTTTGCCGTTATTTTTCCTTGCCTGCATCCACCCGCCAGGTTTTGTTCCTTTTCCTTAGCTGCTTACCATACGACACGACAAAAATGCGATATGCTCGCGCTCTCTCAAACCCTTTGTTGCTCTGATCTGGGCGAGTAGTGAGTTTTATATTTAGGTACACAGTATTAGCTGTAGAGATGAAGAGCAGCCCTAGAATGGCATTTTTGTAATTGTGCACCGTTCATTCATTCATTAGGCCTTTCGTTGTAGTATTATTGCTTTGTAATGTGTACGCTTTCCTTTCTGCTTTCTTTCTCGCAGCGTCTCCGTTTGTCTCCTCGTTTTCTCCTTTCATGTTTTAATACTTTTATTTATTTCTCTGTACAAAACAGATCAAGCCTAGTCAGAGAAGCCGGAAATTTTGGAAGCAGCAGAATAAAGTGTACAATGCTTACACATTGGACCAACTTCAGCATCAATTTGGCACGGTCAACTGGAGCTTTCTGTTTGGCGAATTAATGGGATTTGATGATGTTACTTCGAGAGAGGTTGAGGATGACTATTACAGCAGTAACAGCAACAAAGTAGGAGCAAGTGTTGGCGGCAGCAGTAGTAGTAGTAGTACCAGTGGCGGCAGAAAAAGTAGCAGCAATAAAAAGACTACAATCAATTGGCACAATTCCACCATCTACGTGCCCTATCCGGATTATCTACGGAGAGTTCTTCAAATGACACAGTACACAAGTAAAAGGTTAGTCAATTTGATAAGCTCATTCAGCCAGTCAAGTATCTCTGGCTCAGTATATATATCTATCTGCTAATATGCTGCAAACATGAACTGGAAGCATCATGGGAATTCATGCTTCAATTAAAGGAGGGGCCTTTTTAAAGCAATCGGAAACTTTTTTTTACTTTCAGCAAGACTGCTTCTCTTTTTAATGCTTGTTATATTCACATATCTATACATTCATATAATATGTATATCAAATGTCACTGATTATAGGAACCGTATTGAAGCGATCGTCATCACATCATATAAATCATGAATAATGCAGTGCTTACGGTCAAGCCTTTTTCACTCACAAGGCTCTGACCAATGCCATTAATTTTTGCCATTTAGTATAACGACAAAAGAGTCCTATATTCTAAATATTCACGATGTTGTTCATGTTTTTCATAAAGAGGTATAGATTATTATGCTCAAAATTGTTTTTGTCATTTTCACAGCAATATATACTCACTCGCACTTGCAATAACGAACATGGCTTTTGAAACCAAATAGCTTATTACTTTTTTAGCATAACATTTTGAGATACAAACTGAAATGTGAATGTGCGTTTTAGTGCTGAATATAGGTTCAGTTTGATGTTTTAATGCCCCAAAAGCAAAATTTTTGTTTAACCCTTTTCCATCATGCAAAATATTATGGACTTTTATACATCCGTTCGACAGCAATAGAGCAGCAAGTAAAAAAAGCTCATAAAACTTCCGTAACTGGCATTTTCGGGCCAGGGGTGTGTATAGCTCAAAACTCATGGTCTATGTTCCGTGTAATGTATTCTTTTCAAGCTTAAAAAATGATGAGGAATGAAAATGGAATAGTGGCTCCGGAAAAAATACCATTTTGCATTTTGCACAAAAACAAGTAAAGCATTTAATGTACTTTCTCTGCTTTTATTATATTCTGCTTTGTAAGCAGAGCTCTTCTTGTTCCCATTCAAAGAATATGTGCAATGCACAAATTGTACCAACCAACTGACTCCAGTTTGCTCGTTAATGTGAATTCCTTTTTTAAAAGTACTTCAATATCATGAAGCGTTTTAGTCATTACAGTTTTTATTTGCTCCTCACCGCCTCTTCTTGTCCTCCCACTCATTCTCTATAGTTTTTACTGCTTTCATACATGCAGACTACGAAGTGGGTGCTTCACTCATTTCATTTTGATTTTTGACTTTCTTCTCTTTCTCTCTCAACAGAATGCTGTACAATACAATGCTATTGCTATACGTGAAGGATATGCTTCATGATTTACTCCCTCGGAGTCAAGTCAGAAGGGATGAGCCACCACAGTCGCATCATCATCAACAGCAACAGAAAAGTCGGAATCAGCAACATAGTCGAAACCAACATCATCACCATCAACAGCAAAAGCAGCAGCAACAACAACCCCAGTCCCAGCAGCCAAGATGGAAATTTTGTGTCCAGTCAACAAAGTCCGTGTTTGCAATGGAATTATCCAGCTTGTACATGAAATCCTTCAAACCGTCTCATTTAAAACGGATTGCTCATGATGTAAGTTTGTTGTTCACTTAACCTCAATCCATTGTTAGCAACATGCAGCATGAGGCAGAACTTGGTTGTTTGGTTCTTTGCATTGTGCTGATAAAATTCATAGTGCAGATACACAATTACTATATTTTTCCGCTGGAAAAATAATCCGGAAAAAAGATGCTCAAGTTAAACTATATTCTGTAACAATATCTCATAATGATGATCCATCCACATCCCAATGACGAAGCTCTTCTGGTGATTGAGCATTCACATAACTTTTGTTCCCGTTTCATCTTCCTTCATTCCAATTTACGCCACAATGCTTGTTGTGCACTGCACACAGAGCTTTCGACACAAACCGTTGTACAGCGTTAATAATAAAAGAGAAACTTCATGATTCATGAACACCAATTTATCTCTTTTTCTTATTAAGATAGGTACTTACATTCATCTCACTCGTTCGTTTACTTTTTTCATCAACATCATTACGGATTCCCTGTGGAGAAACTCTTGCCGATCTACTTGTAGATTGTTGTAAGATATCATTACTCAATTCGCTAACAATAATAGCAAGTAGGTAGATAAGTAATCCCAATAGGGAACTTTTAGCTTGCTTTGTGTATTTCCTTCTACCACCATTGAAAGTTTTACGTTACACAAGGGAATTCAATTCCAAATTCACAAGGCTTACTTAAGGAAAAAATTACTTGAGCTAAATATGCATTTTATCAGAAATAAAGTCTAAAAGGCGAATGACGCAATTGAAAAGCCCAAAGCCGAAAAAGTTGGCAAGTCAATATGTAAGCTCTGTACCCATTCAAATTATATCAACCGTTACATACAGGCTCAAGTTTTATGTGTGGGAACAAATGATGAAAATCTCACCCTTACGGAATTAGATCGGTCGTTACCTAACCGCTGAACTTTTACATTACAATGACATTTTTGTGATAGGTACATTTTCTTCGGTGTCTCCAAATTGTTTGGAGGAAAAACTGTTGAATGCGATCACGGTTGTCAAAAGATAAAAGAAGTTTTTCTGTCCTCGTTGATAAGTTTAGCACACAATTAAGGATTAACGTCATTTCTCTTTCTTTCAGGTGGAGGAAATCTTCTTAAATGTCAAAGAGACACTGATATCCTTCCTAAATCGTTCCACCGAGTTGTCTTCATTGGAAGAAAAACAACAGCAGAGCATTCATCAGCACAACATCCAAAATCAACACAAGTTAGGAAATGGGAATGATGCCGTAAGCAATGGCAAGGACAACAGCACAAGAAGCAATGGTAACGGTAACAGAAGCCCTATAACGGGAAACACGAATAGTTTTAGAATCACCGCTGCAGAAAGCACTAAAACTAGTGGTGATGGTGGTGGAGGTGAAAATGGAAATGGAACCAGCAGCAATAGTAACATTAGTAATAAACATAGCCGGGATAATGCAGCCAGCAACAATTCCACCATTACTAATGGTGGCAGTCACACCACCGATGATGGTGATGGAATTGGTGGAAGCAGCAGCAGTACTGGGAACAGTATAAAAGACGAAGCAATAAGAAAAATTGCAACGTTAAAGGGCAATTTTCTAGGACCTTCCTTTTACCTTCAAGAAGACTTTCTGGATGATGCCATCAAAAACGTAAGTGGAAAAGATATTCGTAGAATGTTAAGAGAAGGTGGTGATGCCATAAAATTGTTTGAATATTAAAGTACGGTAAACAGACCGTTACACAGGGGGCTTGCATAACAAATGTAGTGGTAAATGGGAAAAGAGAACCAGGTATTAGGAATGAAAAAGCCATGTCGTTCTTTTTAGCTTTAACGTTGGTTTCCAACAATTTATTGGTGTAGATGCATGGTTGGTTTTAGCAGGGTCTTAAACATTAGCACATTATGTTGATGAGGGTCGTCCGATATCAAACAGCTCTGGAAAGCGGTTTTGGCTGTTGGAGATAAACTTTCAGAAGCCATCCAGCAGTAGTAACAATACCACAGAATACTTTCATTTCCATTGCACTCCATGACATTTTCATTTTGGGTTGAACGCGTGAAACGACTGGAAATGGTCACGGTAATAGCAATTGAATTACTTTTAAGTGTTGCACTCCGGATTGCAACGGAGCAATAAAAGGGAATTCTGCTCATAATTTTTGCCAACTTATCTTATCTTCTCTGGAAACTGTGTAGTGTTGTATTTTCCGTACACTGAAAAACTTGTACGAACGAACGTTTGAGAGTTGAGAGCTTGCAACTCTGTCACTTCTCAATCCACTGTAAGTTTTTTATTGCCTTTCTCATTGCATTTTTTAATGTCCTAAAACGATAACTTTACCATTTCTCCAACTGACTTGGGGTTGCCGACAAAAGACAAGCATTCTTATTTTATTCAACCAAAAATATTTTATAGCGTGTAAAAGCATTTCTCTATCTCTCATTCTCTCTGAATACCGCACTTCCATCAAACTCAATTTAATTTATTTCTCTTTCAAAGCTCACCTTTATTTGTACATGACACGTGTGCAATTCGATCCCTTTAAATCGAAGATACTCCAACGAAGCTTTTGAGCCAGAGAAGATAGTTTTATTTTTGCCAACCCATTGGAGCGAAAATAATAGACGATCCGTGAGAAATGAAAATGGGGTTATACGTTTTACTGTCAATATTATTTTTCATCTTTTTCTCGTTCTAAAAACAAAGCAAGTGGGATATATTGTTTCCAGAGATGAAACTATGCTTTACACACAGATAAAACCAAGTTCCAACACAAGTTTCACAAGTCATGAAAAATATTGATGTGTAGTTTTTATTATTGGGAAACGGGGTGAAATAAGTGGAGATACATACATCATAGAAGTCTAGCAGAGCTCAACCCACACAAGTTTCTCTACTTTCTCCAATGTACATACTCGAGGTATATTTCGCTAAAACTAAAAATAAGCACATGATGAACAGCCAAGTGAACAATAGTTTGTGTAAAGCTCAAAAAGTGATCTATCTAACAAATCTTGTATATAGCTATTATACATATTGAATTATATGCGCTCTCTTATCTTATGCATGATGGAAGACAAAAGAAGTTTTTTT
>JAHZMV010004315.1:1575-42329 GCA_027743765.1 Coecobrya sp. COE2 | reverse complement strand
TTACTGGAAAAAAGCTAACAATTTGAATGACGCCCAGTTAGACAAATTGGAGTTGATTGCTAGAAAACTGGATCTGAAGCCGGGTATGCGTGTGTTGGACATTGGCTGTGGATGGGGAATGCTGTGCAAATATCTGGCGGAGCGACATGGAGTCGAATGTGTGGGAGTCACCATTAGCGAGGAGCAGAGGGTCTACGCCCAGGAAAAATGTAAGGGACTTCTGGTGGAAATTAGGATCCAGGACTATCGAGACGTGAATGAAAAGTTTGACAGGATGGTGGTTGTCGGGATGTTGGAACATGTAGGCTTCCGGAATTATGACGAATTCTTTAAGGTATGCGGTAAATACTAATTAGGCATGACCAAAAATCATAAGAAAATAAATATCTATGCGTGCTGCTCCTTATCAGATTGCTCGAAGGAATCTGAAGGATGACGGGATTTTTCTGGTGCACACAATCGGACTCAACCACAGAGACGATCCTCGTTGCGAGCCGTGGATTCTCAAGTACATATTTCCGAACGGAAATCTGCCCTTCCCCTCAGACATCACCCGGGCAACCTTTGGCAAGTTCATTATCGAAGACTGGCACAACTTTGGACCAGACTATGTCAAAACGCTGGATGCCTGGAGGGAAAATTTTTGTGCTAATTGGCCCAGGATCAAGGATAAATATGGGGAAAGGTTGTACCGGATTTGGATCTTCTACTTGACCATGTGCGCCGGCACTTTTGCTGCAAGACACTCCCAGCTTTGGCAGATTGTGCTCACCAAAGAAGGGCTCAAGAGAGAATACCGGGCTCCCAGATAATTAAAAATATAATATACCTACAACACCTACTTATATTCTAATTTCATCCAATGTTGCGCATTTGTTAGCCAAACATTAAAACATCATGGGTTAGGAAAAGAAATGTACTAATAAACGAATTAGTCTGAGAAAATCACAAACTATGAGTAACCTGTTTTACTTATTTCATGAATGAAATCAATTAGTGATTTTCTCTCATTACCCCACACACCGACCAGTACAATTTTCAGAGGTTACTTTTCCAGAGGACACATAAACTGAATTCTACTTTTGAAAAGCATTTTGCAATAATCGTGTGACTGTGCAGGATTATTAGGAAATTGCACTTTTTAGTTAAAGTGATAGCATCTATTGTTACAACACCTGCCCGACAAACTGATGATGAAATGCAGTCGACTGGAATAGTATCCGTTCTTGTTATTTTTCTCAGGAAAGTTTCAGAGGGAAGACTAATGAGACGAAGAGAAATTATGATGATGAGTAAACAACTCCATTTTATCTCACAGCACCCCAAAAACACTTTGATTATTTTTTTTTCATTTTGAAGCAGTGCAGCTTTTAATCGACATATAAAAATAATTATAAAATGAGCTAAGAAGGAATACCACTAAAAAAATTGGAAATGATAACATGATATCATTCTTAATTATAACATTAATAAAAAATATAAATTAAGAGAAAAAAATAAAATGGCAATATGTTTTGATGACGACGGCGCCTAGATTCCTGCGCCTCTGAACCCATCGTTACTTCTCGGTCTGTAATTGAGACCATCTCCAGCGACAAAGGAGTTGAGCACCAAATTTGGACCGGAAGCGGCTCCAAAACGGGGGTTGCCACCTACTGCTGGGGCAAAGCTATAGAATGGATTATTACTCTCGGCTGTTCTGAATCTGTTTGGACCACCCGACGAGAAAATGGAGGAGGAGGTGGATGGGAAGCGGAAAATGGAGGGGGCGGCGCGGATTGGGGGTCGTGTGGCTGGTGGGGGATGTGGGGCAGAGTTGAAAAGCTGAGTGTTTCTAAAGGGTTCGGAGGGACTGGGGCCGTTGTTGGCTGGAGAAATGCCAAGGAAGGAGTGTTGTTGTTGTTGCTGTTGTTGTTGAGGATGATGGTTGTTCACACGGAGGGGATCTACAACGGGGGAGTTGACTACGTGGTTTGGGTTGAGAGATGGCTGGAAGCTGGAGGGAACTTGGTTCAGGATGGAGTGGACCACCTGAGGGGACGGGGTGACAAGCTTGACAGAATTGAGTGGTAGATTGACTTTATGGAGGTTTTGAATGTAGTTGTTGTTTTGAGAGGAACTTGTGGAGGGGGAAGCCTTGATTGCTTCCGTGTGGGAGGATTGCTGCTTTGCTGGGAGGATTTTGTTTAGGGAGGGATCCTCTTTGGGTGGGGAGGCGGATTGGGGCTGGGAGGGTGGAGCGCCTACGGGAATGAATTGGCCGGATGGTTGGGGCGAAATGAAAGTGTTTCTGAATTGCTGTTGTTGCTGCTGCTGCAGCTGTTGGAGTTGTTGCTGTTGAAACTGTTGCTGTTGAAGTTGTTGCTGTTGAGGCTGCTGTTGTTGGGGTTGGAAAAAGAGTTGAGGTTGAAACTGAACAGGAATGACGTTGTTTGCATTGTTGGCTTGAATATTGTGTGGGAGTACACTAGAAGAAAAGCTGACTGGAGGGGCAGAGATAAGCTCGAATGTGGGGTGCTTGACAAGCCTGGCTTGTTGTTGACCGTTGGCATGACTGCTGTAAAACTGGAGAGGAACTGGACTCTGAACTGGCTGCGGTGGCGACTGAAGCTGGTCCTGAGCGCTGTTGTACTGGTAAATGATTGGAAGTCCGGTCGTCTGGTCCTGGAGAACCAGATTGGGTGGAGGAGTTGACGGAGAGGTTACTGGAGGTGGTTCCACGGCCTGTGTTGATACAGCAGCATCCTCCTGTGAAGGTGGCGTGCTTATCGCTGTTGCTGCAGCAGCAGGTTCTTCCTCTTGAGGTGGAGTGGAGTTTTGTACAACTTGCGCCACAGATACGGGTGGAATGCTTTCCGTCACTCGGGGAGATGGAGAGAATGAGGTGGGTGCATGGGAGGTGGTTACTGGTGGTGATGGGGCATTATTGCTTGAAATCTGACTCAGATCAAAGTCCTTGACAGCATCCCCACCCTCCAAAATCTGTTTAATTTCCTCCCCATTTTCACTGCTGAGCAGAGCATCAAGATCCTTTTGCCCCAACTCAATAATTTGAGGTCCACCTGGAGTCAAACTCTTTGGTGGTCCAATTTTTCCCGACGCAATAAGTTTCTCAATCTGACTAGAATCCAACTCAATCACCTTTGGCCCACCACCTTGTTGAAGAGGCGCAGGGGTGGTGGTCGTTGTTCCATTCACTCTCACAATCTTTCTCCGTTTCATCATCGTCCTCCTCTTTCCGCCAGGCCTGTGGGTGGTCACCCTTATCGGCTCCTCTGTAGGTCTTTCCCTCTGCTCAACTTGTTGCTCTTCCCTTCCATACTGCTGTGTTCCTGATGAGCTGTTCTTAAAAAAGTTTTTAAAGCTCGAAAAAGCAGCCTGCGCCAGCGGCGCATGCTCATCATTTTTCAAATGGGGCAATTCGAAATCATCCAAATTAATCCCTTCACTCCCGTCAAAGCCCACCGTTAACACTTGCGTCTTCAATCCTGGCTTGCCAAGCGCTGAGGATATCGCATTCCTTCAAAAAAAATCACAAAACATATTTAATCATCTACCAAACCCCGTCCAAACAAAATCTCACTTCTCCCCAAACCTACCCGTCGATCGGCAAAGCTTTCACATTCCCCAGCAATTTATCCAGATCAATTTGCGAATCGAGACCCAAATCCTTGGGGTCTACGAGTTCCACCCCTTCCGGTAAATTGTGCTCTATTGCTCCCACCACCACCCCAGCACAAAGCACCACCCCCACCACCCAAAAAAACCTCATCCCCATCTTCTCTCCCAAAAACTATTGTAAATGTCACTCTCTCTCTCTCCCTAAAAAAATGTTTAATTGTCACTTTAATCTTGTAAGCACTTGTTTTTCTCCTCAGAAACTCTACTTTTCCCACACATTATACAACTACTAACAAGCGTGTCTCATGCTCAAGCACACACGCTAATATATTTTTATTCGCAGAAAAAATGGCAATGTCAGTTTAACTTTTGCAGAGCGTTTTGAATGATGTCGTCGTGACCGAGAGATGATTACTACTAACTGCTCACTCTACTCGGCCATTTACTCGGCGGTGATGATGATGGGATACCTGCATCTTATTGTTCTTCAAGAGTGACCAAACACTTTTGACACTTTCATCGGCCAACCATCATCATCATCAGTAAAAAGATGCTGCATCTTTTGTGTGTACTCTCACATTCCACTGCCTCACATTAGTAATCCTTTTGAGCTGAGAGCGTACAAGAATATTATTAAGCGATTATTATACCACAAACGCTTCTCCTAATGCTCCGTCGTCATGACGATGATTCACTTTTTAAGAATATTAATAATCTGTGCTGCATTCTCAAAAAATGGGCTTCGCACAGATCATCTCGCAGCATCCGCACCAAACAAAATTGAAAGGCAACTGGGAACGTACGTTAAAAAGGATTTGCATTTTTAGTGTGAGGTATGGACAGCACCTTACAGAGCAAGATCAGTGGCAAGGGAAAATATTTTTTGTTATATCATTTGGTTATCATGGTAACAATGGAAACGCAAAAAAATAATTTCAGATAAGGATGATGACAACATTGCCGATATTTATTACAGCTCATCTTTCGAATTTTGTGAGGAATTTCATGTTTTTATGACAGATGAGAAGCCGTGTCAATTGGATTTTGCAAAACCGCATAGGTATCTTTTTGCACACATGAAGAAATACAAAAACGCGTCACGAATAAAGTAAATATATATTTTTTGTGGGATTCCCTTGAAAAATGGCGATAATCAATCGCAAAAATGAGCAATCTCGCTTGCTCATCATAATCATCAATCTTGTTGTTATATGACCACCAGAACTTATTGGAAAACCAATAAAAATTTACAAGGTACAAAAATCTGGTGGACAGACCCTTCACTTGGCTCATCTTCATTTGAAATCCCATCTCTCTCCGTGCAAGCAAACAGATTACCTTGTGCACTGGCAATAAAATATGTGGCACATTGAAAAATATTTTTCTATACAAGCTTTTTCGTCAATTCAATAAATAGGATTTTTTCTAGAAAAATAATAATATTTGCTATTAGCTTTATGATTTATAGGAGGAATAAATTTTTAAAGTGAATTTAAACGGAGTGTGTGCAGCACAGTGATTTTTTCACATGATGACATTCTCATCTAAAAATATTGCCAAATTTGTGATGGTTTTCTAGGTGGTGATAGTTGGATTGGCGAAATTAAAATTAAAAGCGTTATGACTAACGCCGCTGCTGTGATGTAATAATAAATGTTTCACGAAATATATTGCAAAATAGTGAATGTTGTCAGGTCAGAAAAATTTATTCATAAAATTCATGTGAGATGCGATCATTCATATTGAACCGGAGAGACAGCGAGAGGAAGGAAGTTAACAAAAATATTTAATGATGGTCAGTCAGCGGTCTCATCTTTACCTCCTCTTATCTCACTCAATTTTGCAAGTTTCGAGAGCACTCGTCCTAATCAATCTTGCGTGCGTGCGTGCGTAAATTGGGGTGGTGGGAGGGCAGGAAATTATCGCAAGTTATCGAAGAACAATGAGGAGAGGAGACGAAAAGGGTTACAAAATGATTGACTGACAATGAGTTCAACTTGCTCTCTGATGAAATGAATGAAAGGCGAGCACACTCTTCTGCTGAACATGCAATCCGGTTTGTATAGAGAAGCATGATGAATGCAGGTGCCGGTTTGCAGGATCCTAAAGACCTTTCACGTTGCTGTGCTGGGATTAAATCTCTTGCAAGTGTACTTAAAGCTTTCCAAATGGGCTTTACAGAAGAACAAAAAGTACGCGAGCAGGAACAAAGGGATGAGCAGAAAGAAAAGTGAAAAGAAGACGATGGACGAAAAACTATTTTTAATTTGATAATTTTGAACAGATTAATTTTTCTGGCTGTAATCAGACAGACATATATGCAAGTGTACATCTGTCATGATTTTATTTTAAAGGTTGACATTGCTTGGGTGCTGCTGTTCGTACGAAGAAACGCAAAAATACATTTAGCTGGGAGCAAAGAGATTTTTTAAAGGATGCTCACGATGATAATGGCCACATCGATGGTCACTGTATCCTATCATTTTTTCTGCATGATCATCATTTTCTTCTTTCATAACTCGAAAATGATAATAATAATCTGATGCGGTCAACCAAAGCTATCATAAATGGTTATCCTGTTGATGCTGCGCTGCTGCTATTTACTTCCGTTTTTAAACGGAACTTTCAAAATGCTAACCAATAATCGTCATCAGCGTGACATTTTTAAGGGGTCCTTCACGCAAATAGGCCTAAAAATATTAGTAGGCTTACACACTCTCATAATCAAAATTCAGTTATCATAAAGGAAGAACTCCATATTTTTGTGATCTTTAGAAGATGGTGATGATTGCAGAGAACCGGTTTGCGTTTCATGCTTCATCATGAACTTACTTCATGAGCCGAGTGTGTTTACCTGAGTTGTTACTGTAATTTGGTGTGATGTTCGTTATAAAAATGTCAAGCTCAGAAAAAACAACAACAAAATCTTATTCCGTTTTCTTATAAAAATAATTTTTAACCCTTTTTAATTCCCCCTCTCTCTTTGTGTATGTAATAATAATTGTCATTTCCCGATCATTATTACAGCTAAGCATAATTTTGTGGCATTATTCCCAATCGTTCATCCTCATCATCTCGCTCACACTCAGATCTTTCTTGGCCACCTCTTTAATATTTATGACGATTTTTAAGATGATAATAATACGAGATAAGGCTTCTTCTTGATTATTGCCTAAAAAATTTGAATGAAAATGAGGAGCAGCACAAGAGGAGATGAGGAAAAAGGAAAAGGGAACAAAGTTAACTTGTTAAAAGATGCAGGATCGCAGAATGTGTCGATAAAAGTGAGCATTTATTTCCTTCCCAGCATACATCATCCGCTCGCGGATTGCATAAGAAGACGCATAACAAACAAACAAGCTTGCATGCATAATATTGCACACAAATTTTTAAAAAGAATCTTTTTTAAAGCCCGTTAACAAACAAACAACTTTTTTGAGAGTTTCACTTTTCAAATGATCACCTCATCGCGCAGCAGCATCCCAGCATCCTTTTTAGCATCTTGCAACAACGTTTGGTCCACATACATAACTAAAATGTAGTCTTTTGCGAGACACTTCACTTAACACAATCCATTCATTTTTTGGTCTGCCGTTTAGTGATGTATGTGCGATCAGTGATCATTTATTTTTATGTAAGATCACTTATTATTTTTTATCTTTACTTCCTTTCCTTCCGTCTCGTCTTCTTCCTGAAAGAAAAATACTTGATTTGCATACGAGATTTGTTACAAAATATTTTTTATTGCGCGTGCATGCAGATGGGCAGCCAGATTATATTGGCTAGTCATTCATTTTTTTATGACGCATTACGTAATAGTGCAAACCAACAACTAGTCTGATTGATTAAGTGTCTTCTCATAGCATTATATAGCTTATGAGAAGACACTTAAATTTAATCTCTTTAACGATTTGCAGAGATGGGGAGGGAGACTCGGCGTGCGTGGACCAATACTCTGCTAATACTTGCATGCGCATGCAGCACAAGTGTGCCACAATACCCCACCTTAGTTGAACCGCGATAGCGCGGCAATCTGATTACATGGGTTAGACAAGTCTAATTTTTTTTATTGAAATTTAAGGTGTATAATTAAATATTTCAGAGTGTTGAATGCACGAAATTATGAAAATTGGTGTTATTTTAGATTATAAGCATTAAAATTTGCGGGGATAGCATTTAAAGTGGTTAAAATGCATGTAAAGTTGGGAGTCATTTAAAAAAAAATAATTTAGCGTGAAGGTATGGTATATATTATGCAGCGAATTGGGTATAAAAATCTTTTGTATCTTCGGATATAGTAAAATTGGAGCGATACAGAGAAGATCCACAATTTTTTTCAATTTTTTTCGCAACATGATTTGACCATTTGACCCTACTTTTATCAGTAATTAAAATTACAAGATAAATGATTCTAACTAACTGATGATTTTTAATGATTTAAATGTTGATAAGATTCTAAAACTGTTTTGTTTTTTATTATTCGTTACATATATTTCTTTCGATTTTAAGTAGTTTTTTGGTAGTACACAGATAATTTCCAGAGTTTAGTTAGTACATCTATAATTGTAGTTTACATTTTAAATGTTCTACACATTTTAATTTATTATCATTATCACACTAAATCATTTTACACAGAGCGGGTACACATTGTCATTTTTTAATTGATTCATTTTACTTGATTGATAATTTTCTTTTACTTGTTTTGCTTTCCCTTGTAGCTCAGCAAATAGTTTTGTTAAAATATACTATAATTTTAAGAATAAATAGTTTTTTTTAGATACTTTTAACTTTTTATACTCTGCAATCACACTTGATTTGTTATAATGATAAATCACCAGGATTTTCACACACACACACACGCGCGCGCGTGATATTTAAGGTAGCTCATTCATAATTAAATTAGTTTTTTCTTATATCACATTTACGCGATGGTTTTAAAGCTTTTCTCATTTACACACGAGAGATTGTACGCAATGTTAATTATGATTAGTAAAATTAAATGTTTTAAGTAAAGTTTACTTTTAGTACCAAGCACGGGAATGACAGTTACATTTTTTGTTATTTACAGCCTTACACAGTTTTAAATGCCTTCACAACTTTATAATCTTAAGTACACAGAGTAGTTTAGTATTATGGCAAAATCATAATAATTAAATATCGCAGGAGTGAAAATAATAAATAATTGGAATAAATAAATGCAGAGGAATATTCAGCAGTAAAGTCAGCGTTCATTTTACATTTTCTTGAGCTGAGTGAGTCCAAAGCTGTCTGGAATGGAGATGAGTTCCAGTTGAACCGAGCTGGGGTTGAACGGGAACTTAACGGCGTATGTATACTGGGTGTCCATTAGTAGCTTGGACTTTTGCAGACCTTCCTTGTCCTCCAGGGAGGCGGCTCGCTTGCTCAACAGGCGACTCTGTACCCTTTCGATGAACTGCTTGCTCACCTTATCCGTCTCTATCCCGTCTTTGCTGGAGTACAAGTTGAGAAGTTTTACAACCTGGAAGAAGAAAAGATAAGAATTAATGGTTATCAAGGGTTGATAAGGTGAAGAGAGCTGAAAATGGAGTTGTTTTTACCTGTTGAATAGTGAGACTTTCGGCGATATCACAAATGGTGTCCACGTCATTGTCGCTTTTTCTCGCCTGTAGGATTTGACTGGCTTGGATAACCGGGCTCAGGGTCAGCTTGACCACTTCTTCCATCCTCTTTGTGCGACCCCATTCCTCCAGCGCACTTACATTATATCTGATCTCCAATCCCTTACTCCAATTGCACAGCTCCCTTCTCAGCAGCAAATTGTTGAGGGCTCCGGCGCACACGTAGTAAAATAGCTGTCTAAACACTTGGTTGATGACCTCCACGTCCAGGCCGTAGGAGCAGAGATGATTGTAAGTAATGTCCAGTTTCCTGATGAGCGCGTCGAGAGGCTTCTGCTTTTCGGTGGAGCCTCCTCTGGAGGATGGCTGGGCTGAGACGCCAGTTCCAGCGTCAATCCCAGTATTTTCAAGAATGGCCGGTACAATCATGGTCTGCATGTCCTGCTCCAGAATCTTGATAAGCATCATGTAAATCCAGACAGCGTGATCACTCAGCACTTGCCTGTACTCGCTCAGGTCGAAATTCTTCAAGCATTGCTCATTCTGCTTGGTAGTGTTATCGTTCTGGAAGGCAGCGTCGCCCGAGTACTGCTTCAGCGTGTGGAGGAACCGGAGAATGTTGCTGAGCCAGAGAACGGTCACGTCCAGCGTTTCGCCCCGTTTGCGCATCAGGCGCTTGATGTACGTTATGGCGGAGGTGAGAAGGGAGCGCACCTTGTTGTCGTCGTTGATGTAATCCGTGTAGCGAATCATCATGAAGAGGATGTAGGCGGGTAGGCCGGAAGGTTGTGCGGAGAGAGCTATGGCAGGCTGGAGGTCGAGAATAAGGGCCCGCATGATTTTCCCTTCATCCTCCTGTCGGTACTCCAACATGCCTAGGTACACTTGGTCCTTTTTGCGGATAAAAACGGTTTCGGCGAGAGGATGATGAGCCGTGTTGGCTCCTCCGTAAGAAGTGATGCTGTCGTTGGGACCACCACCGGAAGTGAGGGAGGTGTCGTGGGGATGATGGTGATGGGAGGAAATAGCCGCTCTTTCTGCAGCTCTCTTTAAATCCTGCTTAAGTCGAGCTACTTGGTCCCGTAGAGTAAGGTTCTCGTGGGCTAGTCGACCCACCTCGTTTCGCAGATGGAGATCCCCTCCAGCTCCACCCAAGGCCTGACTAAGAGCCACACTCTGTTTTCCCACCTCATCCTCCAGGGATCGGATGTTGGAGGTGAGCAACTGCTTGTCTATCTTTTCCCCTTGCAGCTCTCGTTCCAGCTGCTGGATAATTTTCTTTTGAGTTTGGAGAATTAGTCCAATTTCGTCCTCGTCATCTCCGTTGAGCACGGTGGTGTGAGGAGAATCCTCATCTATCGCGCCGTTGCTCTGATCTCCTCCCGGGCTACCTCGAAGCTGCCTTCCTTTCGGACTGGCGAGTACGGTGCGCAGTTGAATACTTTCTTCTCGCTTTCGAGACAGTTCTTCTTGGAGACTCTGGAACTGTCTTTGGATCTCTGAGGTGGGATCGTCCGTGCTCCGGATTTTATTTAGGTCGTCACGCAACTTGGCATTTTCCATTTCCAGTTCCTGCAATCGGATCAGGTCTTGAGTGCGTCGGGTTTCAGAGTCGGGGTTGGATGCTGACTGTTCCTCCAGCTGCTTTTCTAGAGCCTCACGCTTGTTTTCTGCCTGTTTCAATTTTTGCTGGAGGACGAGCACAAGACCGATATCTGCTGGAGGGGAGCCACCTGATTGGAGGCTCTGCTGGTGCTGCAAGGCACGTCTCGTGGGAGATGGGGATCGGTCCAAAGATGGAAGCCCAGAATCCATAGAGTTTGGTGCCAGACTCCGTCGTGGAATTGGAGTGGGTCTCTGTAAAGGATAAACAATAAATAATTATTAAAATTAAATGTATTTTTCGTATTTAATTTTATATCCGTTAATTTCTTTACCTGAGGTCCAAGAACAGATCCCTTTCCAAAACTGTCCCCAGCCCCACCACCACCGATAAGTTGTTGCTCCATGTCATGCACCTTTTTCAGCAGCTGTTGATAAGCCTGCTGCTCCGTCTCCCGTTCCCTTTCCAGTTGCTCCATTTCCCTCTTCAGCTTATTATTATCATCCTCCTTCTTTTTCTTCTCTTCCAGCTCTCCGCCCATCCCACTAACTCGTTCCTCTGCACTCTTCAACTCCCCCTTTAGCCTCTCCACCTCTCCCTCCAACTCCACCTTGGTCGTCACAAAGTCCACTTCGTGATCCATCCTCTCCCTCAGCTCATCCTCCAATCTATCGTTCAGCCCCTGCAACTCTCCAATTTTCTCCATGGCCGCCTTCAGGTCCTTCTCCATGTGCTTGTAGTTCTCCACCTGGACCTTCAACTTGTCATACTCCTTGGCCACCTTCTTGCTTACTCCCTGATTCTTGGTCAGCTCCTCGACTTTCTGCTGCAGCGAAATGATTTTGTTCTCCAGCCCTTTGTTAAGCTGCTTCACGTGATCCAGCGAACGCGCCTCCGTGCGTAACGCCCGAAGTCTCCTCTTGGCCAACCAACGACGGACACAACTCTGCACCAAAACCACGTCCCCTTTCGACTTGGCGTAGCGAACCCTCTGCAGCCATCCCCTGACCCACTTTTGAATGACTACCGCGGCCTGTTCCTTCCTCAGCTGGAGACACTTTTGTCTCGCCAGATAACCTCTGGCTCTCGCTTGCAATCTCACCGTTAATTTCTTCATCCTCTGGAATTTCCTCTCTTCGCGCCAACGACGATAACAAGTTTGTATCCTAATAGCTGCCCTGGTTTGCCTAAGTTTCAAAGCCAACTTTCTGGCGAGCATGCCTCGGCCATAGTTCTGAAGTAATCCAACCGCCTTCTGAATCCTTCTGTACCGTCTCGCGTAAATAAAGCCCCGAACCACCTTCTGAATCACCACCGCACTACTCCTCATCTTTTCCATGCGCACCTTCTCCAGATAAGCCACCTGCCCCGCTCGAAAGAATATTTTTGTTTTGCCAAACCGGAACTGATCCTCATCAGTTATCATCCCACTAATAATCCTCTCACAAGTTTGTTTGGCGTCCGACCGATTGACATCCTTTGCGGAGCGGACCAGAGGACGATAGCGGGCAAAAAAGTCGCCATAAGTCCACCTGGATGGGAAGCCAGCAGCGGAAATACGAATAGTTTCCAGAACACCGCAAGCCCTCAACTGTTGTACTGCCCGATGGGGGTCAAATTCAAACGGAGTTTTGGAGTCGTTTGGTTTAATACAGCGGACGTAATGGGGCGTTGTAGCGTTTAACGACTGCATCAGCAGCGTCAAACTGTCTCTAAACTGACTTCCCACCGTTTTCTTTCTCTGGCTTGTGGAAATGCTGCCTCCAGCTGAGGAGGACGTTCTCTTTAGCCCAGCCGACTGTGGAGGATCCTTAGGTTCGAGAAGGGTGGCAATCCAAGTATTTTTGGAGGCGGCCACGGTGACAATCTGCTCTTGAAGCACGGTATCCCTGTTTTTCTCCAGAAATCCTTGACTTTCGTACTGAACCCTGTCCGCAAAATGAACCACAATGAAGGCAGTTTGGCTCATGCGTGGTTTCTCAAAGTGTACTCCAGTCCCGCATTTTTGGTAAAGTTTTTGTGCCCAGCTGGAGTCACTCCCTTTGGGCATGCGACACTCTTCGTCCAGCAGATCCAAAATCCCGAGCTTGCTCTCGATAAGGTCAATGCAGGGTTGGTTATCGTAAAATTCGATAAATGTCCACTGAATCTCCTCTCGAACATATTCTTCCTGCTCCAACTTGAACACATGCTGGTTAAACTGCTGCTGCAACTTTTCGTTCGCGTAGTTGATACAAAACTGTTCGAAAGAGTTGGTTTCGAACGTTTCAAAGCCGTAAATGTCCAGCACCCCAATGAACCTTTGCGTCCTTCCGCTGCTCAGCAGGCAACGATTGATTCCAGCTACTATCCAGGCAAACGCCTCAGCATACAAGAGTTTTGACAGCGCGTCCCTACAATTTATCGCGTCGCCGGGGCTCATCGGTTTTAAAAATTCTTCCCTTCCCGTGACAATTCTTCGGCACGTTAGCCATTTGCGAAGCGCATCAAAGTCGACTTGGAGAAGGGCGCAAAAGTGGGTAAGATGGGGGTCGTCTTTGGGAATGGAACTGGCTTGATCTCCTCCAGTCCCTTTTTGCTCGCTCTTTTGAATTTGCACATTGCCCAGGTGGAGGATTGCAGCCAAAAGCTTGAAAAAGTTGCGTCGGTCATCAATCCCAAAGCCGAGGAGAGTGAGGGCTTCCACCGTCTCGCAAAACAGTTTTTCGTCAGACACGCCAGGAATGGCGAGGCTGGAAGAGGAACTCTGTCTTGTGTAGTGGAAGGCTTCAGGACCTTCCAGGAAGAGCTCACCCACCTCCGGGTGGGAGTTTCTGGAGGCGCACAGCTGGTAAAAGATGTGATAGTTGCGCTCCTCCTCTGACTGGAACACCACACGAGACTTTTCCAGAAGATAGGTCCGCATTGAGGCGCCGATAATCGAGTATTTTGAGTCAAAGTTTACCTCCACATATTTACCTAAAGATATAAACAAAAAAATAAATAATTTGCATTGCCTAATTTAATTTAAGTACTTTTATTGATGACAGCTCACGACTTTATCGCTACACTTTGCCTAACACCCGAGCCATCATCCACCTCACACTCTAAGGATCCTGCCGCGTAATTAAGCACCTTGGCAGGTATCCACACTTTCTCCTTGGAACTCAGCCATACCCTCGTTCCAGGAGAGTACCGTTGCTGATAAGCCTCCGCCGAGGAGGGTGACGCGGAGGGAGACGCCATTAGTATTTAAGTAAATAATTTAAATATCACTCTAACATTCAAAGCACACACAAAAGTTTCCACGTCCCATAATCCTCTCCCCATCACATTTTTAAACGAAACTATCTAATTAAAAAGGGCAATTTAGTGACAATTTCCTACCCAACTCCCACATGACTAGATTGCCCATTTAAAAATATTTTTTCCTTAAAAGATCCCCTTAAATTATCATTTAATTTCTATCACAGCCCCTCTGCCTTTACTACATTCTTCACCGTCACTGGAAGAAGGAATGCGCCGTTATCTTTTGTACTTTTTGGAATGCTGATTGTTGACGGCTGTCCCAGTTTAGCCAGAGGAATCACAACAATGCTCATGATGAGTAGGAGAGGAAAGTGGAGGTGGCCACAACCAACCTGCATGATACATAGCAGCGCAGCCAATGTTGATCAGCTGCCACTTTTTATCATTCAGCCACAACTAGGCCACACTGCGTGTTTCCAGCTTGTCTGTCCGTCTCCTGACACTTGAGACCGTGTTGGCCGACGCAATCGCCTTCGCCACTTTGAGCTAGTCGCTTGAGCTGGCTGGGATGCTGTCACCTACTCCTTGCTCCTCTGTGTCATCCATCCAAATGAGTCATCCACACGACCAGAGCAGAGGTGCGCGTGGAGTTGCGATCGATCCGTGCGCCTTGCTTGTTTCCGGTGGGCGGACAGCCTCCTGGGGACAGGCTCACCTGTGGGCTGTGTGCGGAGTGCTTGGTGTTGCGTGAGGCAGATGGAAAGACTGGGGCAGCGAGAGAAAAGGTGTGCGGAACTTGCCCTTATCACCACCACCGCAGATTATCACCCAAAGGCTTTAATCCTTGCGCTCTTTAATTGCGAAACAATTGATGAGGAAGGTAGTAAAAAATTAAATGGGATTTTAAAGCTGCTTGTTAGGCTGCTGGAGAATAATAAAAGGAGTGTCATTTCGGCAACAGCTCCGCAGGTGATCATCGGAGGGGCAGTAGGAATGATGAAAAAATGAAATTGCCAACTCACCCTCGTCCTCAGCCCAAAATCAAGAGCAATAAAAAATAACAATTAGCAGCTCCTATTTATTCGCCTCACGATAAATTAATAAACTGTATACAAATTGCACAACAATTAAGTGTGTACATGCACATATTGTATTGGGATTGGGATTTAGTAGGGAAAAAGGTTGGTAAGGCCGTAATAATAAAACTACTAACTGCTCTACATTAAAATTAAGTCATCAATTATAAATATTATGTCATAATTAGATCTACAACAACTCTCTTCATTTAAATAAAAAGATGATGAATTAAGCAAAAGTACAGTTGAGTCGCTCCTGCAGAACTACTCTCATCTGCTCTCTGGAAGACCACCCACCTTGCTTAAAGTAGTAGAGTATCCACCTCTTTTGTGGCGGAGAGGCTTATCGTGAGATGATAAGCTAGTCTATGGTGAGTTGTGCTAACGGATTAGTCATCATTTAGTAAAATAATTGGTGATTAGGAGAGAGAGAGGCTGTGTGTAGCTTTGCGTGTGATGCGAGAGAGAGGAGCCGACTATAGCGAGGAGCATCTCTGCCAGCCTGTCTGCACCATCACCAGCAATCTCAAGAGAGGCGGATTTTTAAATTAATTGTAACAATTACATCATCATCGACTAAACCACCCCATCTGTCCAAACAATTAAAAAACATAATTAACTTTGGTGATTAGTTGTTCGTGGTGTCTTGCTTGAGCATAATTTGTTGATAGCCTTTTTGTCGTCGCCCGGATTCTGAGTCAGCTGATCCGTCATTTGTTGACGTGTGCGTAAAATAAATTAAACTGCGCAATTATTTAATTTGTCATTTAAGTAGGGAAGATAACCTGAATGGTAGAAGGTAAAGCAATTGAAACTTTTAATTGTTTGGTGGAGCGTGTAGAGTTAAGTAGGGAAATTATTAACGGTTCTTTGGGGGAGTAGAGAAGTGTGGGTGGGGGCAGTTGGTGTAGGTGGAGCAGTGGACACAATCTAATTAGTTAGTGTGGACAGTTGATTTTTGGTTTTATTTTTTGTTTTTATTTTTGGTTGCCCATTTAGTTTTGTTTGGTGGATAATTGAATAGACTACTGGCTGGGATAATTGAGAGGGAGAAGGTGCGATTTAATTGTTGAAACAAGCAGGGTGGAAGGATGGTGACGAGAGGAGATGACGAGTATGACTACCTCTTCAAGGGTAAGAACCTGATTAGTTGTATAGGCTGTACTAATGGCGGGCTAATTAAATTAATTACTGGTTTTGTTTTTGCAGTGGTGCTGATTGGAGACTCTGGCGTGGGTAAATCCAATCTGTTATCGCGTTTCACACGGAACGAGTTCAATCTGGAGTCCAAGTCGACGATCGGGGTGGAGTTTGCGACGCGCTCGATAAAAGTGGACGGGAAGACGATCAAGGCTCAGATCTGGGACACGGCAGGTCAGGAGCGTTACCGTGCCATCACCTCGGCCTACTACCGAGGAGCCGTTGGAGCTTTGCTAGTGTACGACATTGCCAAGCACCTCACCTACGAGAACGTTGAGCGCTGGCTGAGGGAGCTCCGGGATCATGCCGACCCCAACATTGTGATCATGCTCGTGGGCAACAAGAGTGACTTGAGACATCTCCGTGCCGTACCCACTGACGAGGCCAAGGCGTTCGCCGAAAGACACCGCCTTTCCTTCATCGAGACCTCCGCTCTGGACTCCACCAACGTCGAAACGGCTTTTCATAACATTCTTACAGGTATTTACTATTTAAATTTAACTCTTATTCTCCACACGAGCCTATCTTAATCCTGTCTTGTTTTTGTTTCCAGAAATTTATCACATTGTAGGGAAAAGGAACCTGCAAGGTGGCAACCAAGACCAAGATGACAACTCCCCACCCGTCAACCTCGGCAAAACCATCCCAGCAGACTCCCTCGGCGATAACTCTGGCAAAAAGCAGTGCTGTCAAAATTTGTAATAATTAAAAAATATAACCTATATTCTATAATTATATAATTGTAATAATAGCGATAACGATAAAAACTAGTTTAAAAGCGTTATTGTTATACTATCATGATGGTTTAAAACAATTAAATAATTATTATTGATGAAATTCTTTAAAGAAGAAAAATATCCACAATTTACAACAACTACAAAACTGAACAAAGAAAAAAATCAAAATTAACATCACACACTACAATACTTTATATTTATACATATGATTTGTTATTATTATGTTGTATTGCCATTTAATTAAAATAAGAGATAATAATAACAATTAATTAATTTTCCTCTACTCCTTATGTTTAGTAAAGAAAGGTGTTTCTTTTTTCTAAAACTAACTGTAATTTCGAAAGGCATTTATTCCCAATTTATAAACTGCTGCTAATTAACTAATTAATTACTCTCTAAAGCTTCGTTTCATAAGTATACTTATTTTGGAGTTGTTGGAAAAAAGAAAGGTTTTTATGGCAAGCATTTAAAACGAGAATACGGACTACTACAACTAATTATCTGAAAAACAATTAAAACAAGAGTGATTTTCTAAATAAACTTTGTAATTCATTTTCCTTACGTGTGTGTGTATGCGCGTTCTTTAAACCTTTAACGATAAAAAATAATTAAGTTGATGTTATCTTTAGGAAGAATAAATTAAATACAAATTAATTATGCTTTTTATAAGGAAAAAGTTTTTTGATGGAAGCAGAGAAAGAAAGATAAATGGAAGTTAGTGGAAAGTGGATACTATATAAAGCGTAGAAAATAGTTTAAACATTACTTAGCTAATTACGGAATTATTATGTGTAAGTGTATAATTAATTTAACTATATATATAATTGTTTGTAGACGAGAAAATAAATACCTGTATGGATTACATAAATAAAAAAATTGCTAGAATTTTTAGAAGAGAATATCAGAGAGAAAGAAAAGTGCGGAGGATTTATATTAAAAGTGCATAAAAATTATAATCATTACACTATTTAAAATTGCGTGTTAATAATAATTAAGATAATGATACATTTAAAAATCTACCTGCAAAAAGTATAGCTGTTGTCCTGATTAAAAAATAATTGTCAATCTAGAAGAGTAGAGAAAAAATCAATTTGCATCTCTCTGAAGATAAGATAAAACGGGGAGTGGGTGCATGATGATGATAAGCAACAAGTTTATATGATGATGATAACCCATGGAGAATGATGATTTGGGGGGGGGGGCTACAAAAGATTAAATAAAATTGAAAAATTATATTACAGAAAAAACCAGTTTAAATCCACGTTTAAATTTTTTTATTAATTAATTATCCCCGACGTGTAGTAATACAATATAGTTTATAGTGTAACAACTTTTTTATAATTATGTTTAATATCTGCTGTCGTCAAAAATTCAGTTTTTTAAACTCGTTTTCAAAACTGATCCATGATAATAATATTTTCCTGTCGTAGAGCAACGTTTCTTAACGGAACAACCGTTTATATATTATTTTCTTTCATGTTAACTCTGCCTCTGTCATCATTAAATATTTTTGACATTTTAATTACCAACTTTTTAGTTTTATATGCTTTCGCATTAGACTTTTTATTTACACACACAAAAATCATTTTTATCGAAGGGCATGTATAGTTATCAGCGATAACTTTTCATGTTTTATGTTGATTCATAGTTAATTAATATAACCTTGTTTTCTATTCATCCATTTAATTGTCCCATTTTTAAATGACACTTATTTTCACCAGTAAAACCTTTTTCGAGTGAATCATGAAATGCACGCAGAGCTCCCCTTTCTTAATTGCCACCATAATAATTGTTTGATAAACCATGAATATTTGTTAAAATTAATTACAGTAGTGTTTTACGTAGATTCCCAAAATAAATTGTAATGGTAGTACAACTAACAAAATGTTAATAATAAAAAGATTACAACTACAAATAGTTCAGTTTTACTTCCGAAACACATAATATATTTAATCTGTCATAAAAGAGAAAAATAATAATCATGATAATAATATTTAATTGTGGAGTTAACAAGGAACGACTTTACATTTTACTTTCTCTGATTTATCTGAAAAACGAGCTCTAGTGATAATATTTTACACATCTTTATGCCCTACAAAATAACTAATTATGTTAGAAATTGAATCAATTTTTTCCGTCTAGAATATAAATCTTGAGTTTGGTTGACCATTTTAGATTTTTTACCAGCGATCACGATCCACCCCACTTGGACCGCCACCACCTCCACGCTGTTGGGGTCCGCTTCTCATTGGAGGAGGAGGATTGTTGTTCATCCGGTTGTTATTATAGCTTTTCCGGCCTCGGCGATGTTCCACGCGGGTAAAGTCTCCAGAGTCGTCATCGGAAAAGTCGCCACCGTGACCACCTTTGTCAGGTCCGCCACGATCCCCTCGATCACCGCCGCCACCTCGGATCATGTCGCGATCATCCTCCGGCTCAGAGTGTGAGTCCCGATCCCTTTCCTCAGACTGACTGCCAATTGAGTTGGACTGGTTGTTGTTGTTGCCACCTCCGTGATGGTGGGAGGGTCCTCGACGAAAGTCGTCTCTGCGATCATAGTCCCCACCATCTCTGGAGTAGCCACCTCGACCACCTCGAGGTCCACCGTGATCTCTATCAAAGGACCGTCCACCACCGCCTCGCATGGGTCCGTCGTGATCCCGAGGACCGCGACGAACAAAGTCGCCACCGCGACCACCTCCAGAACGGTCCATGTCTCCTCGACGAGGACCACCACCTCGGCCTCTGTACGAGCCACCTCGGTCCTTATCATCACTGCAAAAGCCAGACAAGAGGATTTATAATTAGCTATTGTTTAGTAAGCCAGCTACCCAAAGTCCCAATTTCCCCAACAAGTTAAATGAAAGCAAGGAAAATAAGCCACCTGAAAAAGCTCCTCCTCACGAAAAAACTCACCTCCTCAACAAATTAAATCGCTGGCTGGTGTAAGCTTGTTGCTGGGTTTGCGGTGGTGTTATGGGTAGTGGAGGTGGAGCCCGCATGGGCCCACCCATTCGAGATCGCGAAGCAGAGGAGGATGCAGAGGGAGAGGTTCCCCCCAGAGGAGCAACCTGTGTGTCAAGCTCAATGTATTGCTCTTTACTCCCGCCCCCGCTGTTTGCCCTCGTTAGCAATCTTGGAAAATAGCGACAGAAAAGTATACGTCAGTACGTGAGTAGGTGTAGCAGCAGCAATCGGATATCACAGCACCACGTTTTTAATAAAAAAAGACAACCACAAACCCAATACAGTACAATATTATTAATTAGATTGATTACTCATTAAATTAGTCCCAAGTGTGAGAATGCAAAAGCGCAGAAGAGCAACGCGAGCAAGTGTTACAAATAAATTAGTGGAGAGAGGCATAAAAATAATAAGCGGTGGTATGAAGTACCTGAATTGTTTGGGTCTCTCTCGATCCCCTCCCCGTGAGGGTCCGTCCCCAGGAGGACCACGTTCTCTACGCTCTCTGGGTGGTCCACCGCCACCACCGGAAGATGTCTGTTCTTCTTCGCCATCTCCACCAGATCCAGTCTCGGTGGACTCCTCCTTCCCTTCCGACTTGGGTTCGTCGTCCACCTTCAGCTTCTCGAGTTTCTCCTCAATCTCCCTCTCTCTGCGCTGCGTGTCCACCGGCTTGGCACCTCCGAAAATTGAGGCTGAGCCGGCTTCAACCACGCCAACTTCCTCAACAGGCTTAGTTCTGGGCTGGAGAACCAGTTTCCGTCTCTCTTTGGGCGGCTGGGGTTGAGGTGGCTCGCTCTCATCGTCTCGATCCTCCCGGCTACCACGCCCACCTCCATAGTCATCCCGATCCCTGTCGCGATCTGAAGGAGACATTGCGCGGTCCCTGTGGTGAAGATTCTGACGGAGAGGTGGAGACTCGCTCCGTTCTGAACGTGGTGGTGGGGGAGCGTTCGGGTAAGGGGGGTAGTTGTGCGACGAGTTCTGCGAGCTTTGGGAAAGGGTGTGTTCACGACGACGCCAAGTGCTCTCTTCACGAGGTGGACCACCGTGATCACTGGACTCGGAGTGGTGACGAGAATGTTGGGAGGAGGATGGAGGATAATGTCCTTGATGCTGAGGAGGCCCGCCTCTGTTGTAGTAGTCGCTGCCACCTCGGTCCCCACCGTAACGGTCACCACCTCTATCTCCACGATCATAAAATTCTCTGTCGCCGCGGTCACGATTGTAGCCACCTCCACGTGGCCCTCCTCCTCCGCTAGATCTTCCTCCGTACGTGTTGTAATGCTGAGGGGCTTGTGAGGGTGGTGGTCCTTGGACCATTTGGCTTCGTGAAAATTCAATCTCCTCTTCCTCGCCATGAGGTGGTCCTCTAGGTCCTCTGGGTGGTCCACCACCATAGCCACGATCCCGATCTCTGAATCCACCACCTCGTGGCATAGAGTTATAATCACCGGCACCTGGAGGAGGTCCCCTTCGAAACTCTGGCTCCCCCTCGAAGCCCTGAGGCTTCATTACGCTTCTCCAGTCATCCACATCATCATCCTCCGCTGGAGGACGGCCTCGTCTTCTGTCCCCATCCCCACCTCGCATGTCCCCACGAGACATATCCCCTCCCCGACGGTCCTGCTGTCCAGTTCCCAAAGTAATTCGAACCGGCCTGCCCCTCATCTTGGAATCGTTACGGTGAAGGGCCTCGATCAGCCCTTCTCTTGTTTCAAAGTCAGCGTAGCCAAAACCTCGGAGCCGTTGAGTCTGCTGATCTCGGGGCAGCTTGAGGTCGGTAATGTCCAGATCCCGAAAAAACTTGAAAATCTCGTCCTCACTGATGTCATACGGCAAGTTGCCAAGATGGGCGGTGAAGGGGGGACTCCTGGGGATTTCATTGTCTTCATAGGGCAGACCCCGAGAAGCTCTGGGCGCAGACGGCAAAACAATCCTCTCCTTCTCGAAGAAGGCACCATCCTCCTCCACCTCATCCGCCCAGGACGACATTGTTGGCATTTTCGCCTTTTTATCCGCGTACACAATGTTTTGGCCGGCGCCTGCAGTCGGCGCTCCCGTCCCTTCGTCCACCTTCTGCGAAAACTCGGCGAGTGACATGGTCACTCCCTTCGACTTTTTATTTTTTTCTGTACAAAAATAAACAAACATTTTAAACTCAATCCTTAAAAAGGTCCCTCCTTAAATGCCCAATTAAACCACTATATTAACTTACTGCTCGACATGTTGTTGGTGTTGTCAAACAACACGGCCCGTTCTTCCGCAATACTTTATCCGGTTCTCCTTTCCTCCCCTTGAAAAAATTACTTGCTCAACAAAACAGCCAATTTTAACCACCTTTCCACCTGCAAACAATTAAAGAATCCACAAGAATTAATCCACAACCCTCCAAAATCCCACTCTCCCAGACCCCACCCCCTCCACAACAACCAACTTTAACCATTCTACCAAAAAGCCTGCCAACAATTAAAACCGAACGCACCAGCTGTATTTAATTTACTAAAAATAAAGTTAATTGTTCTACCTCTTTTCTTCAGATATCCTTGTTTGTTCCGCCTCCCTCCCTTTTTATTATAGACCAAAAGAACTCCACAGATTTCTTGCACAATTAACTAGTTAATTAACTAGTCTTAAAGAATGGAGAGTCTAATCTAGTTTACAAATTTGACTGAACAGTACTTTAATTTGTTGTAAAAGTAATTGAGTGGCAATACCGCTTCTCTGATGACTTGAGTGAGTCAAGTCGCCGTGGTCACCAGAGTCGCCTTGCATTCCAGCCGATTGTTCCCCTATCCTGCCCATTCTAACGCGGTTAGCGTGCGGAGGTATGGCAGGAGTGAACTGCATGCACGGCCCTCCATTCCTCGCCCTGTATTCCCACAGCCGCTGCGTGTGTCCTGCGCTGTCAGACAAGCAGGATGCATGAGCCTCCTAGTTGGCCGCATGCCCACCAGATGGCCGCTCCTGTCTTTCACCTCACTTTGTTCCCACTTTCTCTCCTGATTAATGGACAATTAAATTAATTGAGCTCTAATTAATCTTTATTTCTTTTTCACAACTCTAGCTATTTTTATTAACAATTTTCTTGTCGTAATACACGCAACAAACAATAATGTTTAGCTCTATCATTATATTTAATTACGATTTAAATATAAATATTTAATTGTTTTGTAAATAGATAAAATCTGATTTTGTCATTATAATAATTTTAGACTTTTTACACTCAAGTTTTGGTGATATATAATTTAGAATTTGTAGCGGTAGAGTAGTTTGGTGTATGATTTATGTAAAGATAGCGCAGAAATAATTAACTGAGAATTTGTTAACAATTTGTTTATTATTACGGCTACAATGTATGCATATAAATCCATTTAAATATCTCTACTTATAGTTTAGCCAGTCCTTTTTCTTTACATGAAAAATTAGTCTCTTGCTTTGCAATTATTTATTCCACTCTCTCTTGGCTTATCAATCAACTCATCATTCTTATCATCAAGCCCATTAGCCTTCAATCTAGTTAAGCTTATCATCACAAAGTGTCCTTATCTTTTCTCCATCACACCGTACCCTCCATTAACAATTTCTTTCTCTTTCTCAATTTTCATTCTCTAACAATTAATTATAACTGCTAAACACTACAATTAAATCTAGAGTAACAGCGGAGAGCTCTCTAGTGAGCTATTTGAAGCCATGGTTATTGCCAGCAGTAGTTAGTTTTTTAGTGAAAGCAACCACAGCAGCGGAAGTGGTGGTCATTTAAAAAATCTTAATAATTAAATCTGCTCCACCATTAACTAATTTGAAGGAATTAATTGCAGTTTTCTTCTAAATATTGGTATATAATTATAATTAATAACAAGGATAACAACATGTACGTATTCTTAAACATTCAACAAAAACAATTACAATGGATGATTTAAAAGCGTTTCATTAAAATATATTAATAATTATGTAGTTTTAATTAAACTAAAAAATAAACGTGGTCAACCGTCGTATAATATGTATGTGTGGTCGGAAGCGGTTTTAGAATCGCCGTTACAAAAAAATGTTCATTGTCATTCGCCAAAATAAAAGGTTTAAAACACTAAAAATAATTAAAACAATAAATTATCTAAACTGATTACAGATGGGGAGTTTTGGTTAGAATGTTCACAGTGATTGCATAAATTGTCTGTATAGATATTTTTAGTAAATTAACTTGCTATAAATATTGTTTGTGCATTGTCGTCTTCAGTGGAAAATTAATTGGGGTCGGCGAAAGAAGAATGGACCAAGGTTGGGTTAGTTGTGAAGATTCTGAAGAAAGGGAATGGTGGGTGGGAGGGGGTTGTGGTGGGAGGTGGCGGCTCCAGGTTGAAGATTTGGATGGTGATGAGTGACGGCGGATGGTGGACACCTGGATCCTCCTCCCCCCTGACGCTCATCCGTTACACTAGACACGTTACTGACTTCAGTGACATTGCCAGCAGAGGCTCCACCTGTGGTAGATCCCGTGTAACTTGTGCCTCCACTGCTCCCCCCCACGTAGTTGTGGTAAAAGTTAATATTGGCCTGATTCTTGGCCAGGTCAAAGTGGTTGAGAAGGAGAGGATGTCCCACCCCACCACCTCCGGTGGTATCTGACAGCATGGAGCCGGAAGTGGAAAGTCCCTCTGAAGAATGTGTGCCTCCACTGGTGGAGGTGGTTGTATTATTGGCCAGAAGGTTCCTCTGAAGACAGGGGTTCCTGCCAGTCCAAGAGTCAAGGATAATGGGACCTGTTCCGTCAGGACCGAATAGACCGCTGGTTGGGGACTCCAACGGGCTTTGCAGGGCCTGCCCACTGGACTGATGGGTTGCTCCCTTGGAAAGGTCGGAATTTTTTAGGCGAATATTGCGAATGTCATGGAGTCGCTCAACAATGCACAAGGCGGTCAAACGGGCATCCGGCTCGGCGTCCCAGGATTCAATCAGGGTGTCTCTCATTTGACGCGTGTATGGACTGTCACGCCAGCGACGGAAATGGGGTCGCTGACGATATTGGACCACATGTCGGCTAAGAGCGTCCATGCTCAGATTGTCCTTTCCAATTTCCTCCTCGTACGGCAAACTGTGGTTCACCGGAAGGAACTGAGTTGGTGATGACGTCGAGTCGGTGGTGGCCGAGGTGGGAGCACCTTGTTGTTCTTGTTGTGAGCCTGCAGGTGGGGTGGTCACTTGAGTGAGTCTCACATCCTGCGAGCAATTGGCCACCTCCCAGAGTATCAGCGCCAGAGCGTAAACGTCCGCTTGCTTTAGGGCATTTTCACAGTCCTTCAGATTGACGGCGCCTTCCAGCAGTTCAGGCGCCATGTAGCGGAGCGTCCCAGCTTCGGCCAAGGAACAAAACTCTGCCTGGCGCTCCCTTCCAGCCCAGTAGTACTTGGAGCCCCTGGTTACCAGGCTGAGCCCAAAGTCGGTGATTTTTGGAGTGAGGGTCGCAGAGTCCAAGAGAACGTTTTTGGAGGTGAGGTCACGATGCGCAATCACAATCTCATCACGATTCTCGCCATGCAGGTAGCTCAGTCCGGCGGAAATCCCGGAGCAGATGCGGAGCACATCCGCTATCTTGAACACTGTTTGCTCCTCTTGCTGCTCATTCTCCTCCCCCGTCACCCTCCGATTCTCAGTCCCCATGGTTATCGACTGCAAAAAGTCTCTCAGGCTCCCCGGGCAAATCTTGTCCAGAACGAGGATCAAGTGCGTGGTTGGCTCAACAGTAAACTCTTGCCAGCCGTAGTACCTACATTTATAACAAATTAAATTAGTTCAATTATAACCTCCAACTCCGAAAAATCCTAAATTATTTTTTATACCCACTTGATAATATTGTCGTGATTGCAGTGTTTGCCCAGGTAGTTGAAAACAAAGCGCTCATTCTCAAAAAACTCCTTTTGTTCCTTGGCGAAGCACTTGAGTGCAAAGGGTGCATCCGACAAGGACGCTATTCTTCCTTCGTAAACGCTGGCAAACTTTCCCCGCGCGAGAAGAACCACCAAGTCAATTCCATCCACAAGCCCGGTGTCCTCCCCCAGCAGACTCTCTCCTTCTCCTCCTGCACCCCCCAACAGCAACAGCTTTCCCTCCCCCGCCAATCCCATAACGTCCCCGTCACCATCTTCCCCAGCTTCTCCATCCCCTCCACCACCAACTCCATCCTTTCTCTGTCTCCCCGAAATTCTCCTCCAGTAACGGTAACCCGTTGCAAGAATCATCACTCCCGAGATTATACTTCCACACAAAATGAGTAGACCAATGGCCAGATTTTTGTTAGCTCCTGCGCCAACCAGTGCGCCGCCCAACAGATTGCCATCCTCTTCAGAGGACTCGTCCTCCTCCTCAGGGTCCACGTAGGTCACCTCCACATCCAAATTACAATTGTCTCTGTCACAACAACAAAATAAGGGCGGGTGCTGCTGGTGATTTTCCACAAGCTCCCCTCCAACTCCCGGAGTAGTCGTGTCTTGTTCTTCCACTCCTCCCGCCTTCTGTGAAGGGATCTCCCGTCCCTTGGGCATTCTTGCGACGCACTGGCTGTTTAAACAAGAGGGCGTGTTGGAACTGGCTTCCCAACAACCTTGCTTCATCCACTCCTTCGTCCCATTCGCCGAGTATCTCCAAAGCGCGTAGCAAAACTGGCTGTCCTTCGCACAAACCATTTCCGTGACCAGAATGTCAGGATCCTCCTCGTCCACATAACTCAGCTCTTCCCCCCCAACAGAAGGACTGCCCCCTCCTCCGGGAGCAATATGAAGATTATCATCGTAACTCACACAACGTCTCCTTCCCTTAATTCCTCCCCCCAACCCCACCTCATTCCTCCCCCTACCCCCCACCGCTGAGCCTCCAAAGACGAGGAGGGAGTGATTGAGTAGGAAGCACAGAAGCAGCCATTCCCCCGACCACCACCTCCCCCTCTCCCCCAACAAACTCCTCATTCTCACTCAACACACCTACTTAAAAACTAGAGAGCTAACGAATTTTTTTAACAATTTCCCTCCACCATTCTATTTTAATTGTGGTCCTTCACACTAGCGATAATAAATTAATTTTTCAACACAATTAAAAAGTACAACGCTTTTGTGTTTTAACTGCGATGTGGTCTCCTCTCTCTCCACACATTATACTTTTTGTTGATCTTGTTGTTTGAGAAGGGATTATTATGTGCAGTGAATGACGAGCAACCAAGATGAGTGGAGTACGTAATGCAAATGTGTTTTAATCTCCTTTACCAACTCGCAAGTTTACTCTAAGACAAAAATGCTCATCTCCGACCATTATAGTGCCAGTAGCCTTTTTGCCGTGCTCAGGAAACCTTCACTACGCACGTTTCTCACCCTACCCCAAAATATTAATTGGCAGCTACATCCACTAATTGCCTTGACATCTTCTCAGGTGAAACTTTAAGCTTTTGACCTGCGACACGTTCTGCACAAGGTGGAAGAGTTAGTTTGTGTGTGACGTGATATTTGAAGGGTGGAAATGAGAGGAGCCAGCCGACGGAGCCAGACATACATACATTCTCATGCTAAAAATTATATACAGCTTTTGTGGCTATACCCCTGTCATATACATGGCTTATATAAATAAGTTGCTAGAGTGGAAATTGGAGACAGAGAGAGAGCCAGACATAGTCTGTCTAACATACACAAATACAAGCCTTATAAATATTTCATATAGTTTTAAACATGTAGTCAGGACTGAGCAAGAATATTGAGTCCACTTTGCTTTACACAAAGCTAGAAAAATGATAAAAAGTGTTTTTGATGCGCTGCTGCTGCTCTGATAGTGCATATCCAACTGTCTGGATTTTCTGTCTGCTGCAAAATGCAATATTATTTCCTTGGCTACCTTGCCGTGCCTCACACAGACGCAAATAACATTCTTTGTTCCCTTTTGCTTGCGGTCGGGATTTACGAGCACTTTAGGTAGTTGAGAGGAAGGTGTGAGGTGGACACGTAGTTTTATGCTTTATTACACAGGTGCAAAACGGTTGTTGAGCAAAGTGTCACCACCGTTGGGACCTTTGGGGCAAACTGGGAAAATGTTTGGTCGGCATGAAAATTTATGGATATGGTCGAAAAATATTCTTTCTGCCATATATTTTACGAGTTGATGAGTTGATTTGTGACCTTTTCCGAAGATGATTGTTAGATAAGCTTTGAAAGGTGGGCAGGCAAAATGCATTCAGAATATTATTTTTGTGCTGGAATGTGGGTAAGTAGCTTCCGTTCCAGCTGAATAAACAGATAGATTGGAAAGATACTCCGGACAGAAAATCTGCATTGCAGTTCACTGCTCACTTTATTTTCCCACTTTTCACAAGCCCTTTATTTTTGTTCCAGAAAAGGGGATTAGAAAAAGGAAGAATGGATCAGTTGACTTGGAGAAGAGCAGTGAACCACTCGCCAGATTTGTGTTGGAGCTGCAGAAAAAATGGGGTTCTTTGTCACTGGAAAAAGGGTATGTACCCGCTCTGCTTTGCTGGTGTAAGCATGAGTTTTGTCATTTTAAGGTTTTTTCTGTTTTGCAGGGCACAATTCGCGGCCCCAACCGCTACAGTCCCACGGACGCTTGCGTAAAACTTTTCCAAGGAATGAAGGGCCTAGGCACTGACGAGGAAGCTATAACGTCCGTCGTTTCCAGTCACACAGCCAAGCAGCGACAACAGATTCGAAAAAAGTACTTGCAAGTCTACAAAAAGGACCTGATCAAGGAGCTGAGTGGGGAGCTCAGTTCCAATTTCGGACGTCTCGTAGAAGCCCTTATGATGGATCCTGAGGAGTACACGGTGGACTGCATTTATCGCGCTGTAGTGCCGCAGTCCGTGGGTGGCAAGCTTATCAAAAGGATCTCTGCGCTTTTTAAGGACGGCTTGGGCAAAACCGAGTATTCTCTTCTGTGCAATCTCTTTCCTCGCAGCAATCAGCAACTGGAACAGATTAAGGAGGCGTTTAAGGCCAAGTACGAGATGGACATGGAGGAAAGGATTGCCCTCGGCGGGAATGATCTTCCCCAGGACTTTTGCACCGTTATCTTGGACTTTCTCAGTGGGGAAAGGCAAGAGGACCAGGAGGTGGATTCCGAGGTGGTGGAGGAGGACGCAGAGAGTTTGACCGGTGGAGGGGGCGGCAGTGAAGACGCCTTCCAGGAAATGATGCAGTTGCGCAGCTTTGCCCATCTGAAGGCCGTCTTTGACGAGTATGAGGAGTTGAGTGGACAGTCGATTGACAAGTTTGTTGAGGAAGCGGAACATTTTTCGGTGGAGCTGAAGCAAACTTATAAAGCGATTATTCTTCTGTTGACAAACGAGCCAGAGTTTTATGCGGATAGACTGAGGATTGCGATTCAAGGGGCTGGAACGGGTCCGTATAATAATCAAGAAAAAAATCTAATACTTGTGAAGCTTACCGAAATTTTGTTACAGAAAATTGCACTTGTCGAATTATTTTTGAACAGATGATGATACTCTAATACGGGTGGTGGTGTTAAGATCCGAGGTGGATCTGCTGGATATTATGGAGGTGTACGAGAAAAAGTTTGGGATTAGTTTGGCCGACGATGTGAGTGGGGATACGAGTGGGGATTATAAGGCAATTTTGATGAAAATTATTGCTGTGCCGCCGCCACCGGTGGAAGAAACGAAACCAAGGAGGGCAAAGAGTAGAGGTGGGAAGCAGGTGGTGATTAAGGAAAAGCAGGAGGACGAGGAGGACGAGAAGCAACCGGAAGTTGAGGTGAAGAGGACAGTGGCTGAGGTGAGACAGCAGAGGAGACTGTGCAAGAGCAAAGCCGCCAAAAGTTGTGAAGCGCCACCCACCGAGGAAGAGGGAGGGGATGAAGGTGAGATGGTGGTGGAGGAGGTGGTGAGACCACGGAGGAAAGCGCTGAATCCGAAAAAGGTTAAAAAGGTTTTCAAAAGGCCTGCGCCACCACCACCCGAGCCGGATGAGGGGGACGATGAGGAAGAAGCTGGCAGCGAAGAGGCAGTGGTGGAGGAAGAAATTGAGGTGGTTAAAGTAAGTGGAGAGAATGAAACTGCGGTGGTGGATGTGTCCACAGAGGAGGACGATGATGTACCTGAGGAGGAGGAAGAAGAGGAGATTGCTGAGGAAGAGGAGAAAGATGAAGTAGACGAGGCGATTGAAATAGCTCCCGTAGAATCAGGCGAGGGGGAAGAGGATGAGGAGCAACCAAAGGAACCTGAACATGAAGCTGAAGAGGATACTAACGATGAAGAAAAGGAGGACAAAGAAGAAGCGGAAGTGGCAGATGAGACAACGACGACAAATGACTTGAAGGAGGAAGGAGGGAAAGGCTCAACATCCCCCATTATATCCCGAGAATTGTAACCAACTAGTCGTAGCCCCTAGCAGAAAAATTAGTAAAAATTTGAACTTGCTTCAAATCACCTCATCAAACATTAAAATTACAATTTCCTATTATTTATAACCTTGTAAACTGGAGAATGGGCGTTGGTGGGGCGGAGTGAGAAACCCAAAGCAAAACATATCAGCAAAGCGTTATTGAACATACATAAAACTCGTTCTCGTCATAATAATTCATCTACAAAATCATTCAAACAATAAAAATATTATTCTTAAACTGACACTTGGCACGCAGCCAAATAAAATTTCTGGACCATTTATATTTATTTCAAGAAAAAATTACATATAAAAGGACAACTGAAGAAAAAAGATATTTGTAGAAAAATTATTTTTACCTCAATTCATTATAGTTTTCTCCGGTTTCGCATGAAACTCGCAGAAGTTCTCACATCTTTTGAGTTAACAACACACGTGACCATGGGCAAATTGTACTACAGCCTTTCATTTCACCCTCCAAAGCCGCTACATACACAAAGTTTTATGATTATTACCACGCTACGATAAATATAGCACAATCAGTTTATCTATACACATAAATAATATGTACATAGCCGCTTTCATCGTGATCGTCGTGTCCAGCTAAAAAATCGGTATAGTCGCAATCACTTTCTCCAGAGCTGCCTTGTGAGTCACACGCGAACAAGCCGCAGTAGTTCACACAGCTTCTCTTTTTTATCCTCTTTTCTTGACACCCAATCTTATCTCTGGTGCTGCTGGAGACAGGAGTCAATAGGAAATTCTCATCTTTGTCCTCATCAATCAACCAATCAATCAGCATGTCATCACCAAACCTCAATTTTTACACGGTTGGCAAAAGGGTATCAGATATCTCATAAAAATATTCCATATCTCCCCAGTGCAGTGTAGTTTTTGATAAAACGATTGATTATTATAACGGTTTTTTTTGGAAATCTCTACAAAATAGGGCACAGTCCTGAAAAAGGACAACTACAACCCGGAAAAGGCGGTTGAAACGCTGTACGAGAGCATGAAGGGACTAGGTACCAGAGAAAAAAAATAATTAGAAATTAGAGCTATTCTAAAATCTCAAAATTTTAGAAATTAGAAAGAATTACACCTCTGCTAGGTACAGACGAAGACGCCATCATTGAAGTGGTGGCCACCCACACTTTCGAGCAGAGACAAGAGCTGAAAGAGCTCTACAAACTCAAGTACGCCAAGGTGAGCTTAACTCGTTAATTAAAGTGTATAATCCAGGCTTGTGAATGATTTTAATTGTCTTGATTTCTGGTTGAGAAAAATGCAGGACCTGGTCAAGGAGCTGGATAGTGAGCTAAGTTTCTCCTTCTCGAAAACCGTGCTGGCCCTCATGAAACGACCCGAACACTTTATTATCGAGTGCATTCATCAAGCCATTTCCGTGAGTACGGTACTCATTCCATATCTCTTTCTTCTTTCTCTCACGCACGCCAACTTCCAATTTGCTTCCAATCAAATAAATATGCCAATAAATATTCTTTTACGGTCTCACTGACAGAAATCCCGGGCAGCTCGCCTGCTGAAGCAGCTCCAAAAGATTTACAAGAAAGGCTTAGGTTCGGACGAATTTTCTCTCATAGCTCTACTCTGTCCCCGATCAAATGCACAACTGGAAGCTATCAAAATTCTCTACAAGAAAAGTAGGCCGCTTATCTAAGATACGATCTGTAGTTAAGACGTATAATTTGTCATGTACTTATTCTATTGTGTAGGATACCAAAGAGAGGTGGAGGATGATCTTGGCTTTGACCTTGGTGACGATCTCCGTTCCCTTATCATGGACATGATAAGTGGTGGCAGGGAAACGGACGAGGAGCACGGAGTGGATTCAGATAAGGTGTTGGAGGACGCAGATAATCTTCACGCGGCTAGTTTCGTACCCGTCGGCGAAATTTATGGAACGAAGGAGAGGGTTCTTCAGCAAATTTTAAACACGAGGAGCTACGATCACCTCAGAAAGATGCTTCCTGCTTATGAAGAGGTTTCAAATAAGAGCATTGAGGAGTACATTGAAGGTTCCGAACTGAATCAGGACCTGAAAGAGGCTTATCTGGTGATTGTCAAGCTGTTGAGAAATGAGCCGGAATACTATGCGGAGAGACTGAGAGATTCCATTATCGGAATAGGCACGGACGATGATATGCTTATCTCGATAATTGTGCTAAGGTCGGAAATTGACCTGAGGGAAATTATGCACGTGTATGAAAACAAGTTTGGGGTGAGTCTACAAGAAGACGTCTCGGGTGACACGAGTGGGGATTATAGGAACACGCTGCTCAAAATTCTTAATCTTCCGGAAGGGGGCGAGGTGGCCGAAGTAGTGGAAGGGGGGGAAGGGGATGAGCAGGAAGAAGCAGATGAGATTACTATTACGCCTACAGGGGATGAAGAGGGAGAAGAAGAGGCACCTCCTATTGAAAATGGAGGGGATGAGGGGGAACAAGAAGAAGAGGGTGCGGTGAAAGGGGAAGAAGAGGGGCACTCTGAGACTGACTGTAGTAATGCGGAGAGTAAAGAGGGGGAGACGGCTGTGGGGAGTGGAGGATAAAGATAAGCCGAGAGAGTGCGAGCGTGTTCCCCAAAACCCGCACAAGATTAAATAGTATTATACCTGAACTCATGTCATGTGAAACTACAGTTGAACTTCTCTATAACGAACACTCAAGGGAAGACACAAATTCGTTCGCTATAAAATCCGTTCGTTATAAGAATAACGAACGTTAGGTATGAAGGTGACCTGTATACCTGTGCCGCTCAACAATTTTCAGTTGAGAAAAACTCGAGAATATTATTATTAATTTTAATGTATCACAAATAAAGTGGAGTCAACCAACAATAAAAAATTATTATTACCTATACATTAAATTTGGAATTTCAAGTGTGTTTTTTCGTCTTTTTAACGGTTTCTTATTTACCTTGCATACTTTCTCTGCTTCTCTCCATAAACACCATAAAAATTGTGTAGACAAATTTAATAGGGCACGCCATTAGCTCTGGAAATTCTATCCGGACACAAAGCGAATAGTCCAGTCACGTATGCATCCAATAACATTCCTTCGTTAATTGCTTAGAAAAGGTCAAGTATTTCGAGAATTTGCGAGATTTGCGACGTAAAAATGAGCCTCGAGATCCTAATCCGAAGAGAAGAAGTATGTAAGGTTGGCAGCATAATATATTCACGTTGTTGTCACGTCTAATGCGTTTTGAGGGAGACATTTTTTTTATCAAATCTTCTGGGTTCTTCCATTTCTCCGACGCAGTCAGAGCAGAGCCAGGAACACGGAAGGAGAGTCACCAACAAATAAAGCTGAATAGCAATATGGTTGAGCTCCTTGTTCACTTTTACTAAGGGAAACCACAGTCTCTGTTCACTTTTCATAAGACAAAGTCATCATGGTTTTCTACACGGTTGGGAAGCGGGTGAGAAAAAATTTTTCATAATAATTTTTTAATACTCTTGAAATTCGGTGTACAAAATTAGGGGTTTTGGTGAAAACAGGGCACTGTCACCCGACAAAGGTTCAACTGCCGAGGAGCCTGCAAGCGTCTTTACGAAGGGATGAAAGGCATTGGGACAAATGAAGACGCTATCACTGAGGTAATTGCTGGTCACACGGTGGCGCAGCGGCAGGAAATCAAAACCAAGTACAAGATCATGTACGGCAAAGACTTGCTCAAGGAACTGGATGGTGAACTAAGCGGGGTTTTTGGAAAGCTTGTCCTGTCACTTATGAAGGATCCGGAAGAGTTCATTCTGGAAACTCTCCGGAACGCCATTGTGGTAAGCTCTGCATTCAAATTTTTTATAGCGTTCGTTCCCGCATTAACATGTTTTCCATTCATTTAGAAATCTCGAGGTGACAAGCTTATTAAAAAGCTGCAGCAAATGACCTACAAGAAGGGTTTATGCTCGGACGCCTACACACTCCTCGGGCTCCTGCTGCTCCGAAGTAATCAGGAGCTGGAGGAAATGAAAAAGGCGTACAAAAAGACATACGATACCGAGTTGGAAGACGACGTGGGCAAAGACTTCGCAGACGAGTTCAGGAGCCTCATTTTCGGCATAATTTACGCAGGGCGAGATGAAAGTGCTGAGGTGGATCTTGAGCTGCTGCAGGAAGACATTGAAATAATTCATAATGGGGGTGAGGGGACTACCAAAGAGGAACACTTCCAAGCCTGTTTTGAGGAGAGGAGTTGGGTCCACCTCAGAAAGCTATACAACTCTTATCAGGAGGTGACCGGGGAGAGTCTTGAGGAGCAAGTTTTGGAAAAGTCGGAAATATTCTCGGAGTTGATTAAAGAGGCATATGCAACGGTGGTGAAAATTTTACGGAGCGAACCCGATTTTTATGCGGAGAGGTTAAGGGAAGCGATTGCAGGCCTCGGGACTGACGATGACACGCTTTGCGGGATAATTGTGTTGAGGTCGGAAATTGATTTGGTGGACATTATGATGAGGTACGAGGTGATTTTTGGGACGACTCTGGAGGAAGACGTGATAGGAGACACCAGTGGGGACTATAAGAATATTTTGTTGAAGTTGTTAACGGTTCCGGATGGGGAAGAGGAGGAGGAGGAGGAGAGGAAGTGGGTGAGGGTGAGGAGGGTGCCTGGGGTGGAAGTTGGAACACAGACTGAGGAGGAGGAAAAACCTCATAATCCGGTTAATGCAGCAGATCATGATGGATTGGAGGCGATTGGACACGAGGTGGATCTTCACCTCCCTGTGGAGGAGAAGGTGGAGGAAGTAGTATTAGCAGAGGTGGAAGAAGAAGTAGTGGTGGAGGAAAAGGTAGAAACAATTGATGCTACTGAGGCAGTAGATGCAGAGGAGGAGGCGCCTGTTGTGGAAGACGTGATTGAGGTGGAACAGAAAGAGGAGACTGGAGAGGAGGTGGTAGCAGAGGAGGAAACTGGTGATAACACTATAGTTGAAGAAGAGGCTTGTTCTCCTCCCCCTCCCCCAGAAAGCATTACTCAAGAGGAGGAAGAAGAGAAGAAAAAGGCTGAGGATGTCGACAACGCTGAAGGTGGATAAAGAAAAAAATCTCTTTTCACCCCAATCTTTTTGCAAACCTGTTTTGTTTAAATACCTAGTTGAGTAGCGTGTGTAATGCTAAATAGTTTTTAGAAAACAGTATCAAGACTGATAGCATAGCTTAATAAACATATAATTATCACAATTTATTATCTTATCGTAACTATTTATAGGAGTAATGTTCATAAATACTCTGTGTGTACATATTTGCAGCTTGATATAGCTCTAGTGGAAGAAGAAATACATGAGTAAAAAGTATAATATGGACATGGCAACGTTTTTTCGAGCGTTATATTTTTCTTAATAACGCCATAAAAATGTACTATTTTGCACCTCTCTCTCCTCATCTGAGGTAGACCAACTTCCCATGCATTTTGTACAATTTTTTTCTAAGCTGATGTACTGCCAGAATGGAGTAGAGACGTAGCACGTTCAACGGCTGGATTACCAGGTCTGTGACCGTTACCTGCATTTGCGCCACGTCTGTCAGGATCACAATGTATGTAAGCATGAGTAGCGACAAACGCCACGTTATCCACTTGCTACAAAACTCGGGACGTTTCTGCAACAAAAAAAAACAAAATAGAAAATATTTGGCAATAAAAAGCCAAGAGATTTAGTAGAAAGTTAAAAGGAATGACGAGGATGGTTACCTCAGTGGTTGCTCTGATAAGCACACAGCAGAGCCATATCTCGAGGATGAGGTATCCCATGATAAACAAGAGGAGGAGGATGTAGAGCAGGAAACCCAGACCCCCATCTGCAAAAACGCAAAGGGAAACACAGCAAAACTTGATTATTTTTATTCAATTAACTAAACAAGAATTGAATGAATGAAGAAAAAAGACTTATTTTTTCGCTTCGTTGAGCATTCAGAGCTTAAAGCTGGTGTAGAGAAGTTGTTAAATAAAAATCATTTAAAATGAATAGCAGCACCTGTCGTGTTTCATACTCTCATGTGTCGAAAATGGTTAAACCTGCTATTGTGGTACTCACACAACAACCCAAACCACATCTCAAAAAAATCTTTAAGGATTGCAAGAAAAGTGGTGGGACAGCTCTCACTTTACTTTACTCAGAGAAGGAAAATGAGAGTGGGATTAGGCAAGGCTTTTTAATTAAATGTGAATTTTGTGCGTGCCTGCACATTGCTTCCTCGTATTAAACATGATTATTGTCATTTCTTCGTCCACTTCCTGTCCCCACCATGGACACGTACGTCGTGAAACAATGAAGAAGGAAGGAACTCATGAAATGAAAATTACCACACAAGCAGAGTATTATGTCACCAAAAAGATCACTGCGGTGGTTGGTGAGTGAGAAATTATCTTAGTCATGCGTTAACTTACTAAAGTCATTGCCGGCTTTGAGAATGGAGCCAATATATGCCCAGGGCGCCTTGCCAACTTCGGCTGCTGGAGCCTCTACAAAATAAACAGAAAAAAACATTAATTTAGAATTTGCATTATTTTTGTTTGTAGTTTTCTGGATTATCAAAAAAATCGTTTTGTATACTATGAAAGGGGTTGAGTTCAGTGAACCGTAAACTATTGCCAAGGTGATGGGCGACAGGCGTATACCAGTGGCAAGAGTAATTAGGTAGAGTAATGAGGAATTACTCAACAAAATATAGATTTTTGAGCTATAATCTAGCATGTGCAAGTGGTCATCATGTGGCACTAATCATAAAATAAATACATGCAGTATTATAATTGGGAATTGTGCAAACAAAAAAAATGAGGATTTTGGTGTGCAATCCTCCAATAATCTGCTCTAGCGCACTTTGATTTTCGCGATAGCGATGATAATTGCCATGCTCTGTCTTATATAATTTCGCAATTCTTGACCCTACACACAGCACGTTCTACTGAATACTCTAGATTAATTTTTTGGGAGCGATATAAGGATAACAGTAAACTGAAGATTTAGGCAGTAGCGGAAAAGGTTAGAATAATATCAGTGTAAAATACCTATGGTGACATTGTGATCCATAAAGAGGAACTGAATGGAGATGGGGGTGGAGTTGAAAAGGGACCATTCCAGTGATATGCTCACCACCAATGTGAGGAAAAACAGACCAATATCTATAATCGCAATCCGCTTTGCGCCCTCCCGGATCGGGGTACAGCAAAAAGGGTTACACACCATTTTGACCACTTGAATTAAAAACTGCTCTCACTTGAACACACACAGCTTATCCAGAGGTCCAGACAAGACTCAAGACGCCAGAGAGGTTTTCCAGTGCACAAAATGATTAAAAAATGTCTCTGATTCTCTTCCTTGCAAACGGCACTGCTTTGTTACGCTGATGGAGCGTCTCCACCACCAACTCCGCTTCTCCTCATTAGCCTCGTGTTCTCATGACCACTTAACAAAATGGAATAATGAGCTTGTCTATCCGTGGGAACCTTTTCAATTCAAGCCAGTAGCCACACCACTGCACACCACAAAAATATTTTATTTTGCTGCCTGTTGTGTAGGTCAGCAGCGTTTTGCATATGTAGCGTCCAACGGCGGCTTTGTTGGTTTGGTTCTCTCACTCTGTCCTGTTGACACTGATGTCAACTTAACGACTACCTATCTACCTCCTTTGCTTTGTTGTTGCTGCTCTCAATTTCAGGATGGAGAAGGGCAAAGCCGCTTTGATCTTGAACACTAAACAGAATTACTGCTCGTGAGAAATTTTACACTATTTTAGGGGCAGCCCCAACAACACTATCACTGCGTATTACAGAGAGTTTAGAGAAGAGCTGAGTAAATAGGACAAGCACAGCTCATTTTCTTTTTGAATAATAACGGCCATCTCTTTTCTTCACACGCGGCGCAAAATAAACAAGAGGCTGGCTGCTGCATATGACAATGTCGTTATATGAGGATGAGAGGGACAGTTGTTTTTGATGAACGCTGAGAGTGCAACGGTAGGAGTGAATGACAAGAAAAAGATGACAATGAGCATCCCATCAGCTCACAACAAGAGCAACCTTGCTACTTCTAACACACTTTCTTAAGTCTTTTTTAGCCGAGATGCATTCTTGTCGAAAATTTTGCAACAATACTTCTGGGCCATACTACTCCATTCTGTGAACGTGCATATAGCCACATCATCTTCATGTTCTGCTCTGAGCAATGTACTTAACGTCAGGTAAGCATGCACATGCACCGTTATAACGTGGGGGAGGAATGTAAGGTCCTACATTCATTGTATTTTATTGCAGGCTCCTTTGCTACTGCATTGTTCTCTACTTTTGCTTTTTTGTATAGTTTTTAAGAAAAAAGTGAAAAAAAGTATTTAGAATGTATTGCTGCTCATGTATTCGCAATATGTGCAAGTAATTTTTGTTTGTAGTAATTTTGTTACTCTGCGCGCTTGCTTGCGCTTTTATTCTTGCAATTTCGCAAGCCATGTGTCATATATTTTATACCTGTCTGTCTGCCAAAAAAGCGCAGAGTTTGAGTTCTCTGACTGACTCATAGTACACGTTTGAGACCCTTTTCAGTTGCGTTTGCAATACTGCGTGTGTTTGGTGGTGGCAACTGATCTGATTTGCGATGATGAAGGATGATCGTGTTGCAATTTTATTTTTTGCTCATGCAGCAAACAGTTACTAAAATAAAAATGCAGTATGGATTATAACGTGTAAACATTGCCATTAATAAAATGTCAGTGGCAAGAGAGGTGGATGCCATCATTGTCTGTTATAATTAAAGCTGAAACAAAGTTTTGCAAAGCCACAGTCCCTTTTCGGCTACCTGTATTGTTATTACACTGTATAAAACTGTGTCATCATTTTTGTCATGGAAGAGATACTTAAAAAATGCAACTCATTTTTTCATGCCTATTGAATCTCTTACAATAGCAGCTCATATACACCTCATATCTTTGCATCTTGCAATTCTTCATTCGTAACGATTGAACGCGCACGCACAGAGTGCACTGCACACACTACCACCCTATTAGGATTGCACTTTTACCCCTATTTACTATGATGATATGACTAAAACCGTACAAAAAATTGTTTGCCAAAGATCTACAGTTAGTTTACACATTACAATGAGTCAGTATGATCTTTTGACCAAGAATAGTCTGTCTAGTGTTTTGGGGCGACTTGATAAAACGCAATTGTAACAGGACACACGACTCCCGGAAGAAAAAATGAAGTGATGATGCGATGATCTTGTTTTATTTTTGCACAGAAGCAAATACAAACAAGGCTTGATACGGCTTGTTGATCTTTAGGTATAAAAGGAACAATTAAATTGCGTCATATTTACAAAAGAATGAGATAAATCCGGTCACCATAATGGTCCACTTTACTATATACCACGTTTTTACCCCATTTCCTTAAATATCATCGTGGTCATCGTCATAAATACAAAAATAACGACATTAATTATATCTCTGCAATGAAAATTAAATGTTATAAAAATATAATGATCCCACGGGAAACTATTAAAAATAATAGTCAAGCAACCAGGTAAAGATTTTATGGGAATTTCTTGTTCAATTTTCGTTATGGCATAAGGAATCACGGAATAATTTTCAGAAATTGTCCACAAAAATTAATCCTTTAAAATTAGTTTTTGACGAGATAGTTTTATTTTTGCTAATTGAAGCGTGCATAGAAAAGCAGCAAAATTACTTAATATTAAAATAATTAGTTTAATTTTAGGAAGCACGCGGATTTGATTTATGTGGAAAAGTTGCTTGTTTAAAGTTGAGTGAGAGTTACATACTCATGTTAATATAGCAACAAAGAGTAGAGCTGGGAATGGGGAGATTTTCTCCTCTTCCCCTCCCCTTTTCCACAACAGCAGGAATGGCAATAAAATAATAATCTTGCAGCCAACTGACATTATAGACTACAAACTGTAATTTGTTATGTTCCTTGTTTATCTTACTAATTAGCTAATTGCTCGCAGCAGTAATAATAATTACTTAGTCTTTGCCAACATGTAACACCATTATCTCAACCAGGAGCCAATTAATTAACTGTAGCGCATGTAAAAAAACTGTTAGAGTGGACGTTTTCAAGTACAAAGTCTAAAACGGATGGATGGTCACTTGGTCAGTGTGTTTGGTTAGTTCCTTGCTCTTCAATTTGCACACTTGCATGTACCAACACAGCTAAAAGCTAATTCACTTGCCAAAAACGGCCTTTTCCTTTTCACCATTCATTCGTCAGATCAGAGATGTGTGAGGTTTTCATAGGAAAAAGGAGTGACTGACCTGCTTGCTATATTTATTTTAACTCTTTCAATTGTACATACATGATTA
>JAHZMV010004314.1:0-11437 GCA_027743765.1 Coecobrya sp. COE2 | reverse complement strand
CCGACGATATAATAAATACATACCCACAAAACCGAAGAAAGGTCCACAGCTTAGCCAAATTAATAATGTCTGGATCAGTTACACCTTCTTCGTTCAAGAATCTAACAATTCCTCCTTCCTCGACGGGCGCCATATTGGACCACTCATCCCATATTTTGAAAAGCCCTGCCGCAACCAGTTGCCTTATAGTATCCTGTAGATTAATAGTACCAACCGAAACTAAATTAAATAATTCCACATATCTACCAAAATTGTGAGCTACTTTATTGATGGAAACACTGCGGTTACGTGCATCTTTTCGAATTGCAGCCATGATTCCATTTGATACTGGTGTCGGCATAACAAATGCAGTATTGCCATAGTCTAAACAAGCCTCTGCAAAATTCTCTACCTTTGTTAGATTTCTCAATAAATCGAAGTAACTTCTTTTCAATGTGTGCATCAGCTCAAACGGGATAGCCCCCATGTATTCGTAGTCGTTTGTAAAAGAGAACTTGTAGCCTCCATTCGTAAATATATCTTCAACATCCTTATATCTTTCTATAGGAATGATGGCTGTAGACAAGCTGGTAATCAGATTTTCGTAGAAAGTGCTCAACATCATGCAAACCAGAACAACATATATTGCGCCCTTCTGATTCTAAAGATATTGCCTAAGTAGAATCGTTAATGCGTCGAAAATTTCTGCCAGTAATCTTGACCAAACTCCGTCAAATCTCCACCATGCTAAGAGTGTGTAGAATATTATCGTGATAAAGTTGACCATCCAAATATCCCAGTAAACGCAGGCAACCCAAACCGATTCGGTTTCCAGTTTTCGATTTTGACAATATTCTGTGGACACGTTATATTTATTAAAGACCTGGAAAGTGGGATGCCACAAATAATCGTGTTGAACGACGTTAATATGAAACATGAACGACTCTGTAACTTGAAAACGATTTAAGCGCTCCCATGCATTATAACCGTGATAGGAGTTGAAAAGGAATTCTTGGCTACGCAAAACTCTTATTGTAAAATTATGAAGACTGGTAATAACCAGAGCTGCATTTGTTTCTGCTGTGCAGTGTTCATAGAACTTATTTTGCTTCATGGCACATATACCAGCGTCCATATCATCTGGGAGGGCTGGCAGGTAACCACCTCGAAAATGCAAGATACTCTTCTTTCCAGTAAAGTACACTTTCTTTTGCTGGCCGTAGTTCCATCGAAGAGCTGTTTGGATGTCAGCAAGAAACGATAAATAATCCGGATCCATTCCAATTGCATATTTATCGTATTTACACAAATTTGCAAGTTTAAGCTCTCCCGATTCTTCAATACTAATTACATAATGCCCTGCCTGAATATGACAATACATCCAATTCGTGTAATCAAGCAAGCGGAAGCGATTATATAGCGAGTTTCTGCTAACTGGTACAATTTATTTTGTTGATTCAATATATCATACATACATACATTGTCCAAGGGTTTAATTGTGATCTGTTGCATAATCAACTATTGGTATGATATTAGTTTTGTATTGTTTAAACCAAGTATATTTTATTGTCTATGTCTACATGTTATATATTATTTAACTCATCAATCAAAACTGAACAAACCTGACTACTTACACATAACAAAATTGGTTTGAATTTGCCTATCTACAATTCTAGTGATGATAGCGTCTCGATTGACGTCCTTTGAAGATTTCGCAACTTTTCTGTGTTTGATTTTTCCAATTGTGAAAGCATTCGTAATCTTAACACATTAAGTGCTGTATAAAGTAAGCACAAACCACCAACTACATAGTAAGCAAATATTTCACACAAAAGTAAGAATATACACACAATTAATATATACCCACAAAATAGAATAAAGCTGGCCAACTTAGCTAAATTAATAATATCTGGATCAGTTTCATCTTCATCATATAAATATCTAAAAACTCTACCTTCCTTCACCTGTGCCAGATTAGACCATCTGTCCCAAACATGGAATAAACCTGTAGCAACCAGCTTCCTTATAGTATCCTGGAGGTGAATAGTTCCAACGGAAAGTAAATTAAATATCTCTATATACCGTCCAAATCTCTTTTCTACTGTGCTGATTGAAATGTCAGTTTTATTAACGGCATCTTTTCTAATTAAAGCCTTGACAGCATTTACCATTGGTGTCGAAACAAGCAAGGCAGTATTACCATGGTCCAAGCAACCCTCTGCAAAATTCATTACCTTGGTCAGATTTATCCACATAGTCGAATCATTCCGTTTAAGTATGTACTGAAGTTCAGGACCTAACTCTTCTAAGTATTCCCATGAATTTGTAAAGGAAAATTTATAATTGCCTTTCGTAAGTATATCTTCAACATCCTTATATCTTTCCATTGGAATAATTGCTGTAGACAAACTGGTAATAAGATTTTCATAGAAAGTGCTCAACATCATGCAAACGAGAATAAGATATATTGCACCTTTCTGACTGTTGGGATATTGCCTAAGTAGAATGGCCAGTGAGTTTAATATTTCTTCTATCAACCCATTCGAAATTTGACGAAAACTCAACCTTGTAAACAGGGTAAAGAATATTATTACCGTAAAGGATACCACCCATATATCCCAGTTTACACAGGTAGTCCAAACCGACTCAGTCTCCAGCTTCCGCTTCTGACAATACACAGTTGAAATGTCGTATACATTAAAGTCCTGGTAGGTGAATTGCCAAACGTTTGACTTGTGCTTAACCAAGTTGATATGAAACATATAGGACTCTATTAAATGAAAACTTATTAAACGTTGCCACACATTATTGCCAAAACCATTGCAGAAAAGACATTCTTGTGTACGCAAAACCCTTAGTGTAAAATTGTGCACACTAGCTATAACTAAAGCTGCATATACTTCTGCTATGCAATGCTTATGAAACTTATTGTCCTCCATGGAACAAATTTCCGCGTCCATGTCATCAGGGAGATGGGGGTAGTAACCTCCTTCAAAATGTAAAGTATTTCCTGTGGCAGCAAAATACATTTGCTTTTGCTGCTCATAGTTCCAACGAAGAGCATCTTGTATATTTTCAAGAGAGGATTCAAACGCCACGGCTATTCCATCCGTATCTCGGTCGTATTGACACAACTTTATTAATTTCAGCTGCCCGTTTTCCTGAATGTGAAGCAAAAAGTGACCTGACTGAATATGGCAATACATCCAGAAACGAGGTAAATAAAATAATGAGCGTCCGTACTGATTCTGTATAGGAATTGTTACAAAAACTGTTAAGGTTTCAGCCAACTCGCGGAAATTAACTTGTTCATATAATATGTCTGGAAATTCAATATGGTTATACAAATCCTGCCATTCTCCGTTAGGAAATTGTTTTCGAGATAGGGCGTTCCCATACAAAAATATGTAGTAAATCTGTTTGGAAATTCGCTTTACTATTTTATCCAATGGCTTATTTCTATATGTCCCGTCAATTGTCACCGACACAAGTTCGCATTGATTCGGAGTATTCTCGTAATATTTAGTGCGAGCTGCTTCGTCAATCAGATTATCCATTCCAACATATGCATATATAAATAAAAAGATATGCAGAAAATTCTGTAGACTCTTTAGGATAGATGGTTTCAAAGAAGGAGATATATTTATTCTCACTATGACAAGAATATCGAACAATATATTGAAACAGCAGTACAAGGATTGTAAACGCTTGTTTGTTCATTTTGTATGTTTAATTTAAATATGCCAGCAAAATCAGGTTCGAACAATTCGCATGGTCGTGTAGGTTCTATTCGACGACTGGTAAAGGAATGGACAAAAAGCTTTCCACTAATTGATTTTGAGGTAAGTCCTACTTCGAAAAGATTTTTGTAAGCTTTGTTCTAATTAAAATTTGAGTTTGTTTTAAAAAGCTAGTAGTTATAAAATCCTTGTTAGTTTTATAACAATTTGGTAATCGATGTGGGCCCACGGTTATGAGGTTGTTTTAGAACGTGAAATTAATTAAATTAATGAAACTACCTAAGACTATTGTCCACTTAGGACAGAAGGTTATTTTTTAATCTTTTTGCTAATTTATCTCTCAATTTCGTTAAAAATGCAAAGCAATATTATATAGGTTTGATTGGGGTAAAATGAATCACATCGGTCTGTAAATAAGCTAAGCTTCAAGTTTGTTTTCAGGATTGTCAACATTTTACAGATGATGTAGTTGAAAACTAATTGAAGCCCTCAAATTGCTATTTACATTTAAATCCCTATTTCTTGTAATGTAAATAAGTGTCCCATCGATCTGAGTTTTAAAAACTCGGAATTTTTAATGTCCGATATAGCCAAGTATGACAACGGTTCCAATCCTAAAACTTGACAAAATCGTATCAAGCAAGTTCACAAAGCCGGCCACTCTGCTAGCAAATATTTTGTATGTCAATACAAATCATTTCAGACTACAAATCACTAAAAAATGAAAACACAGAATGCTACAAAAAATTTGAGTAATGAGAGGTTTTACAAAAAAAATAACTGGGAATTTATATTTGAGCGTCAATGAATTTTGTCTAATATTATTAAATGAAATCTTGACTATATTAGATGAATATACTTTTACTTATCTACGAATGGAATGACAGGTCGATAATATTCTTGTTCAAAGACTCCCGATACATTATTGTAACCTCTGTACCAAGACAAATACTAACCATAGAAATGTATATATGCTTAAAATGTATAAATGCAAAATTCAAGTGAAAGCGTTCAGACAAATTTACCTCTTGTTTTTGACTTTTCATAATCACACTTTGTAATGTAAACTTTGTAATCTATTAAACACACCTAGGGTCGTGGATATATCATTTAGTGAGTAAACAAATTGGTTAGAGATAATTAAAAAGATTTCAATTCGCCGACATTTATTTAATTAAATCACAATATCAAAAGTGAACTTGCCTTGCGCGATTGATTTAAACTTGTTTGGATAAAAGTGTATCCTTCTGTAATTTTCCGCAGCAATACCTGTTTTTTTGTAAATGTTTAATTTTTAATTTAAAAAGCTGCTCTGAAGTTTGCATATATTTCGAATTTTTTTTAGCTATCACAGCCTAAAAAATTAAATGACTCTGGTAACTAAGTAATATATAAATAAATCCTTGGTTCCCGGTATGTTGCAAGTTGCGACTCTCAACATACATGGAATTAATATAAGATTACTCGGTTTAAAAACAGGATGCACTTACTTTTATCTCTTCCCTCTCTGAGCTCTTTACGTATTCCTGGTTCATTATTCCTCTTCATTTATTAATTGGCTGCTAAGTTGCTCCAGGCATGATGGTGGTGCCTGCTGGAATGTGATTTTTTTCGAAATCAATTGAAGTTTTTGACAAATATATTTCCCAAATATTCAAATATATAAAAAAGCAATTAGCTGGTAAATAATATTAACAGCTCTGGTGAGTAAGCAAAACGTTTTGCCATAATTACATCGATTTAGAATCCCTTTGATTAGGTAAAAATACCGTTAAAAACTAGTTTTATATTATATTCTGGAATTTTAACTTTTACCTTGCATAACCCCGAATTGGAATTTTTCTGCTTCTGAATTTTTGCAGTTAACGTTCTATTTCTGGAAAAGTCTGTTTCAAAAACGCTGTCTGTAAATTTCAATTTAAAAGGCTACATTACAGGAAACTAATATCTGAATACGTTTATACATTGATTGCAATCAAAGTTGATTCAAAAATCGATATATTGAATATTTAAAAACGTTTTTTGTAGAAGAAGCATATTTATAAATGAGAGCTTTATATACTTTACTGTTCTACATTTACGTTTCTCGTACAATAATATCAGATCTGTTAAATTGATTAAGCTACTACATTCCTACCAAAGACGTGATTTTTAATTAACGGAGAGTTAAATGAACTATAGTTTGTCAAAACTGGTAACCGATTGTTCTCACCCGGTGTGCTTCGAGGAAACTTTTCATGGTAACTTGAATTAAATACCAGTCTGCAAACTATAATTGTCTTCATAAAAGATCAACCAGGTTTCCACAATGGCGTCAAATATTAATCCCCATCCCTGGATTACCCCATTATACATCTGCGGATTGAAACTATACCAAAAAACGTATGGTGGCTTGCCGCACGCCTCGATGCAAATCGAACTGTTAGGAAACGTGCCCTCCATGGTTAAGCCGATTATATCCTTGAGCACTTTTTTGTATTTGAGCTTCGCAACGTGTAGCAATATACTCTGTTTCATGGTACTATGGAACATGCATCAAATAATCAAAGAGAAGTCTGGTGACCCCATCACGATAATCAAGATTGGAATAATTATATTTCAGCTAACACAAGGTTCCTTCATTCCCATATTTTGTCGAGTCAGCATACTGAAAGGAGGACACCAATTTGTTGACACGGTGAACAAACTAATGCACCGGAATCTATCTCCAAATCGATCCAAACAGTTAACAAATGACTTTTCGGGATTGCTGTTAATCTATTTGGTACTCGGTTTCACTTTAGTTGCTCCGCCAATCCCATTCATACTCCGATATTTGAAATTGGACTTTGGACTTGTAATTGCAGAGTATTTGGAATTGTCGCCAATGTCAAATTGGTTTTCGTGGCTGAGTTCATTTTTGTTCACAGTAATGACGGTTGCTTTATTTGCTAGAGATATGCTTATTGCAATACCGCTTTGTTTAGGAATACTGCTTTCATTTGAAGGCCACCTAAAGCCACTTTGGTTGCATAGATCAAATAGAAGATATTGCTTGTCAATTTTGCGTCGATATGTTTGCTTAAGGATTAGGTACAGTAGAATCTCATATATTCTTAATAAAATCGCTCACTATGTAGTTATCTACAGTCAAATCGTTTTAACGCTGTTGGTTTGGATAGCAATTGATTGTTCGAAGCATGTACCCTATTTTATCATTATTTGGCTTTATGGCAGCATTTATTGGAAGTGTATGTGTAATGCTGTATATCTTACATCAACCAAATTCTATTATACGATATAGTGAAGAGTTAATATTAGAAAATCGGCAAATGAATTATAGACATAACCGCCAATTTGATTCCTACGTAAGGAGGAAGTGGAAAGCGCAACGTCCATTTTCAGCCACCAGTGGGTCCATGCTCTGCTTTGGTAAAACATTTGTGTTAAATTATAGTAATTTTCTAAGTTCGAACGTAGCAAATGCACTACTGCTTGTAAAGGTGTAGAAAGCCAGGAGACAAAAATAAAATACTATTGTAAGTATTATGTGATATATATTATTGTAGCTAGTATCCTCTCATTATACTTGATGTAAATGTTATGTTTTAAGGAGCATATTTGTTCATAATGTTAAGTACTCTTTATATTTTCAATGTCTACTTACCTTAGCTTCAAACCGATGACATACAAAATGTGTTCTTATGACCAACAATGTGCTTTAAAGTAGTTTTAATAATAATTGCGGACAATACAGCAAGCCTGTCAAAACCGTTAAAAACTATGTACAGCGTTGACTTATAAAATAACGTTGCATATCCTAGTTTTAAGGTTTCGTTTTGAATTGTTTTGAAAACCAAACACAAAACATCCTCATTGTTGAAAAAATTACCATTCAGCACGTAGTTTGATTTTCAAAGAATCAATGTTTCAGTTAATAAGCATAAAAGATAATCAGCCAATCGAAAGCTAATAATTTAATCATTTCTATTCTTAAATTAATTGGAATTTACAAATCCCGCGACAAAAATTAATGCAATCATTAAGAGAGTGTGTCTTCCTAACCAATTCATGTGCCAAAATAAGCTTGGTTTCTGGAGCATCGTATATTGAAAAAGCGTGCAAAGATTCAAGAAATTTCATCGCGCGGAACAGATGTAAAAATTCAAAAGAACTGAAAGTTAGTCAATAGTTAATCAATTTGCTCACACCGCGAATGGATCATAAATTGATGAGATTTATGTTATATATGTGAAGTAAACACTCGTCGGTTAATGCGATACAATTTAAAAGGAAAAGGGCTCGTAATTAACCAGATGAAAAATTGTAACAACATTACATTGGCTTTCACAACACACTTGTCGTCAGAATTTGCTTATAAGATTGAGGGCCACACAACAAGTGTAGGAAAGGAGGCGTATTACGAACCAGCTTTTATATTTTATTTTGAATGTGGGTTACCGCTACGTATGTTTAAGCGACTTCACAGAATACTTTTGGAATTTGGAACTTGGAAAAATTGCAATAAGTTATTTGAAAGGATGATAAACGAAATGCTTAACGTTTGTTTGGAAAATTAATCTTCGTCTGAACTTAAATTGCAAGGGAATTTGCTGATTGTATTTTTCGCCCTGTTTGTTGGATTAATAGTTAGATTATTGCGTTTCACAAGCGAGCAATTTAACCGAATTGCCGTTTGAAAATAACACAATCAATATAGGTAAATAATTTTTATACAATGTTTCTTAAAAGGCGTATTTGCTCAAATAAAATTTTATCAGAATAAAAATAATCATTTTAACTTTCAAGTGCGTTAACTGAGATTCTTATTTGGATTTAACGGTATGTAGATAATACAAGTTTCCACGTAAGTAAAACATTAAATTCTAAAAATTATTCTTTGAATGCATATATTTTGTGATGAAGATTTGATGGTTTATCGCTATGGCTGCACATTGTGCTGTGAACAATCTTTTGGGAATGCAAAAATGCTTTCCACGACCAGGTTCTTCGCTATAGTTGCGCTAATAGAAGAATCTAATCTTGGTCGATTAATTATTGGTTTAAATCTACGTTATATGAGAAATTTAAAATGCGTAACGACAAATCAATAACTCCATTTGTTTTGAAGTTTGTCAAATTGCCTCAAGGGAGATTGTGAAATTAGTAGTTTTGAGGTTCTTTTCTCCCTTACATCCGCCAAAATTTATGATTAAGAATTACATCACCTATTCACTATAAACATCTAGTAATGTTATTGTAATAAACGGAGTTTCCAGCAAATGTGTGGATTCCTGGGACGAAGAATTGTCGTGTAGTACTATTAAATTTAACCGCCTGACCTTCTGAATTAATGTAACCACACATACAAATCCAAAAATATGATACACAATTATTTCCCACAAAAAGATTGCCGTACTTATGATGATAATATACCCACAAAAAGTTAGAAAGCTGTGCAGTTTCGAAAAGTTGATCACATCCGGATCAGTTGTGTCTTCTGAATTTGTAAACCTTAAAAGATCGTTGTGTCTGAGAACTGCAATATTATTCCACTGATCCCAAATTGGCAGCAGGCCAGTGGCAAGCAGTTCCGATATGGTTTTTTGAATATAATTGATAGCAACTGAATACAACGAAATAACTTCCATAAAACGTCCAAATTTTTCCTCAACCGTGCTTATAGATATCTTCAAAGTATTGTTGTTTGCGGCTTTCCGCATTTCTGCCTTTATTTGTATTTCCACTGACGTCTGCATAATCAGCGCTATATTCCTATCATCCGGACAAATGTTTGCATCAGTCGGGCTAGCAAGTAAATTTCCCCATACATCGCTACCGCTTTTATTAAGCCTGTGTTCAAGTTCACTGGCACTAATTAAATCGTGAACAGCTGGAACAAACTTGAAGTTTCCTTTTGTCCACAAATCATCCACTGATTTGTACCGTTCCAACGGAACAATTGCTGTGGCCAGACTAGTTATCAGGTTTTCGTAGAACGTGCTCAGCATCATGCATACCAGAATTAAATATATAACACCCTTTCGATAACTTGGATATTGCCTCAGTAAAATCAGAAGCATGTCCAACATCTCCTGTAAAAGCACCGTCCACATGGTAACAAAATTCCACCTGATTATTGCAGTATAAAGTATTAATAAAGCAAGTGTAACCATCCATAAATCCCAGCTAACACAGGTCACCCAAACGGATTCAATTTCCAGTTGTTGATTTCTGCAGTAGACTGTTGCAACTTGGTTGATATTAATTAACTGAGAACTTGAAATATCTTCCATTATCACCGTTCCCACAAACATGTGTTGCAGATACGACTCGAAAATTCGAGAATTTACTAGCCGGCGAGAAGGGGTAGGGAACTCCTTAAAAAGCTGTGTGTAGCTTTTCCATTTAAGTGTTAAGTTATGGTGACGAGCAATGGCCAGTGCTGCATTAATTATTGCCACACAGTCAGTGTTGAACTTGTGTAGTTCTATGGCGCAGACATCTATAGTCATATTCTCTGGGATTTCACGGGTGTAGCCAACCTGTAAATATAATGGGTTTCCAGAACCGGTAAAATACATTTCCTTTTGCTGCTTGTAATTCCAACGAAGAACTCTTTGAATTTCTGAAAGCGATGATATACGATTTTTACCAATTCTGTGTGAGTGCGGATCGTATTGACAAATTTTAGTCATTTTTAGTAAACTGTTTTCTAGAATATTCAACACAACGTGGCCAGACTTGGGATGACAATACAACCAGGGTTTTGTTTCGAATGAAAGTCGATTCTGCATGTAGGATGGAATACTTACAAAAACAATTAGGGTTTCCGTCAAATCATATAACTCGGTGTGTTTGGTTAACACATTCGGATATGTGGCATTTTGATACAAATCCTCCCACTCTCCGTTTGGAAACTCTTTGCGAGACAATGCATTTCCTAGCAGGATTAAGTAGAACTGTTGCTTGGAAACTCTTCTGTTTTCTCGTTTCAACCGATTTCCTCTGTAGTTTGCTTCATACGTGACGGAGATTAGTTCACAGGGATTGGCTGAACTTTCATGGAATTTTGATATAGCCGCTTGGTCAATGGGAGTGTCCATTCCAATAAAAATGAAAATGTAGTCATAGATATTAACTGATGCGGTAGGGTACAAGATTTCCAGGAAGGATAAATATTGATTCTCTTGGTTACAAAATGTTTCTAGAAAAATATTATATAGTGAAAGCACAAAAAACAAAAATTTTCTGGTACTAAACATTTTGATTTTTGTTGCTTTATAATGGATACCAATATTTAGAGTGTTGTACTAAAAGATATTTTTAAATTTTCTGTGGTCCAGCAAATGTCGCATGTGAAGTGGGATTTGATCCCCCGAATTGTCAGTTAGGTAGATAGCCTTTAATTTTATGGTGAGATATTAAAGCTCAGATATGCAAAATGACAGAAACCAAATTTTGAATATGACGATGTAAAGGAAAAAGCTGGATTAAATGTCACAGTGGCATTTTTCAGGTAGGAAATGGTAGATGGTAAACATTAGCTAATTGAAATTTGATAATGTTTAAAGTAGCCGACTGGCAGTTGGGTATCAGACGGTGAATTCACCGTCTATGACGGTGTATTCACCGTCCGGCGGTGAGTTCACAGTTTATGACGGTGTATTCACCGTCCAGTTTCCACTTTCGGTAGAAAATCTTAAAGTAACAAAAATTGGTGAGGTGTAACAAACTTT
>JAHZMV010004313.1:0-10720 GCA_027743765.1 Coecobrya sp. COE2 | reverse complement strand
TATTAGTAATACAATTATTTGTATATTCTAGTTATGTGAGCTATAGTTTAAGAAATTGTTTAGTGTTATTGTTGATTCCCTTTAGCTGCACCTACGCGCTCTTTGTGCCCCCCACTCAGCCCCCAGCATTTTGTCATAGCATATGAAGATATCCTTGGTGCTGGATAGATTAACAAATCAGAAAATAGCAAAGACAAGACCCATCTCGTAGCAGAGTTTTGTTGCTTGATATCTGAAATTAGTAAATTTGTTACGCGATATTTCAATACAGGATCATTTTCCGTAGTGGTTATGAATAATGCTAATTATACAGACTGATTCCAAATCAGTCTGTGTATTGGATTAAGTCACCTTCAAATTCAAATACAAACTGATTTCCAGTGAACTTGATTTTTTATCACAGTATCTGGCGATATCCTTGCAACTGTACAGATTTGCAAATCGGAAAATAAGACCGATGATAGCGTAACCAAGTTTTGTGGTGTAATATCTAAATGTAGTGAAATTTCTCTGGGATATTTAAATTTTCCAGTATTCGCAGTAGTGGTGCTGAATCCTACAAATTTCACAGATTGTTTTGAAGTCAGAATGTGCGCTAGATTCCGTCACAATTAAATTCAAACATCCGAAGAATCTCAAAGTGTCAAACATAGGTTTGTGAATTACTAGTGTGGACAGTCGTTTGGCACTGGTATTCGGCATTGGGTAATTGACATTCTCTACAGTTTGCTTTTGAGTTTTGTTAGATTTACCAGATTTAATACCGCATGTTGAACAAAACTGGTTTTATAAAATGGTATGCAGGACAGCGATTGACTGGATTGAAATTTATGCACGTTGGGCGCTACAAAATTCTTGCTAATGCAAAAATTTACAAAGGAATTCTATGAGTTGTCATTAAAGCCATTAAGTGGAATCATTAATCTGCCGCACATTCAATTTCGGAGAAGATCATTGTAACCAACAACCTGATATACGATACTTATGAAATAATTTATTGGGAACAAATTTGTATATCTAGTTAGTGTTTGGAAGTAAACTACCACACTTTGTAAAATCGCATAATTATGAATGCAAGGGGTGTCTATGCTTGGATAAATAATTTATTTGGATAATGAATTATCTAGGTAAAGAATTAATTAGCTTTTTATCTGTCGTAATTTTTTGACAATGGTATTAACATAGAAGTAATGATAGACAATTATTTTTGAAACCGCATTATTTATAGGAAGCATAAATATTTGAATTGATATTGGATACTCATAGTTAACGAGATAGATTGAACCAAGAAAAACGTAGGGAATTATTTTTCTGTGGGTAATAATTAAGGGACCGGTTTACATTCAGGGTCAAATGGTGGGTCTATTGGGATGCACAATACGTTGCAGGAGTGCGGAGATTCCTACACAAATATAATGGAATATTTCATTACCTCGATTTTCTTATTAATTCCTAGACGAATCTTTTCCGTCAATTCTGGACGATGCTCAAGCCATTCTCTGTCAAAATTTTCTTTAACATTGGCACTGAACTCTGTCCAGTTAATCGTTTTCCCTCCAATCGTGATATTATTCCCAAGGTCAATAGCAAGCGTGTCAAACTTTAGGATTTCCAAGTTAAGAGTTCTAAAGATAGCCTTATTTGTACCGAGACTGATGAATAATTGCCCCCGTCCTTTAATATGAATGCCTGTCACTGAAATCTGACCAAATCCAAATCCAGAAATATCTCCGCTCGGAATAGTTTCCTCGCTTATCGGACTTGCGTCAATGTACCCAGTAGCTGTGTATGTCGCGTTTCCCGACACACGGTCCAGAGTGAATTCAAAATCCATTGTAAGCAAAAGTGCGTTTATGTTGATCTCGTAATGTAACGTTGATAAACCCTCAAAGATAATGTTACTGATTCAGAAAAAATGACAAGCTGTTCATCATTTCATAATATTAGATACGCTTTGAAAATACCAATGATAGATCTTACCTGGCATCACTACCAACATCAAGTTTGAATAGGGGATCGAAACTATAATTGATTGGAAGTGGACCATTCCGTGATAGTGGATCATCGATAGCTACAATTATTAGTATCCATGTTCAGTTCCTAGATTCGTCCAAATTATAATATCAAGTGACAAAACTTTATTGACGACTTACGACATCGTGGTCCTTCGGCAAAAGTTTGTTGCATGACATTCCGGGCGAAGGAACAGCCCACAAACAAAAGAATGAATAGGGTAATCTTCATTTTTGAGCTGGTTTTCGGTTTGACTTGGTATGACTGTCGACCAAATTGAAATGATAATTCTTACTGGATGAAAGGAGCCTTTATATACGATTCTTAAACCTAGCAGAAACTCGTCTGACGCAAATATTGATAATCAAGATAATGATGTGGAGGACAGGATGTTTTCAGGGCGACTGTAAATGTAATATTTCCAAAGGATGATTGATAGTAACTTAATTCAAATGGGATTGCTGCATTTGACGCATGTGAAATTAATGTGTAATTTGTCAAGACTTTTTTTCCGTTGACGACAAAAACATTTGTCAAAAATATCCGAATCGGGTTTTAATTCAACCACGTTTGGGTATGGTCCAAATATGCAGACGTTAACACCAGCAATATTTGCTGATAAATAAGATAAACAAGAATACTAAATTGATTTGTTGTTGATGTGTTATCAACATTACTCAAAAATTAAATCAGGCTGCGATGAGAATGAACATTTATGCTGTAAAAATACATTCGGCATTAGAGAACGGATGCAGTGTTGACTTTGGTAATTTAATTGGTTCATTTATATTATTAAAGGTAAACAAATTCTTATCAATGCCGCTTATCTAGTGTGATAGCGTATGTGGACGTCCTATATTCCATAATTATTTCTCTACATAACAATAACCTGTTTTGTTAGCATGAATACTCGTAAGCTGGTCATTGCAGTGAACAGACCGTATCGTGTACTAAATTTACAATTAAATTCTTTAAAAAGCATGTTAAGGTAATTTGTAAATGAACAGAACAAGTGGTGCCAGTGTTTGCTGGTTGCTAGATATGTTATTTGTAATACTGCTGGTATACAAAACTCTGCTTGAATTGAACAAAGGCTTGTCGAATTCGAGCAGATCAATTTTTTTGTTAAGAGTCTACCTCCCGGTGCGGAAAAGTTATTTGCCAACTAAATTAGGAAAGGTATTCCGTAAAGCATACATGTACAACAACTAGAATATGTATTCCTAAATCTATATGTCGACTCCATGTACTGGTAAATAATATACATAATTAATCTACATATTTCAACACATTTATGGCAACAAAAATAACGTAGGTGGGGATAATCCAAATTGTCCAACAATTATGCTTGACATGCAATTGCGAGATCTTAAACTTTTGATGATTATAGGTAAATATTCAGGCAGTAGTTATTTTAGGAAAATGCTCACGATAGTATCCAAAAACATTCAGCTTGATGAGAATGATGCCCTTAATATTAATCGAAGAATATAGTTTCCTACTAACATAAGATAAAATCCATGCTGCAGTATTATTAGTGAAGTCTCATATACTTAATATTTATTATTTAATTAGGTAAACCAACCTAAACATACGATTATTGACTAAAGTAAAATATTCATTCATTTGACATGATACACTTTCATGATTTTGAATGGTTTGCTATGTAATAATTTTACGTAGGATTTTTTAAGATTTTAAAAGAATTAATACTCAATTTACAGCAATATTATAACTGACACTGTTTTCTCTAACAAAAAATGTAACATAACTAGTGCCGTTCCCTGCTCGTAAAAGTTGACGCTACCAAACCGAATCTTGATATCCTGATAGGACAAAATTGTACGGGAATACTCCCTGTGACAATTTGATCTAAGGCGATTCTCATACATTTTGTTATTGGCCAGATGAAGCAACTTCTTTATTCTGATGCTAAGTTTATTAGCAGTTCCAGGGAATGTGTATCCAACCGCCATCAAGAAATATCCGTTGATGACAATGAACGCGCAGAACGCGATATCTTGTGATGTCGCTGAAGAGCGTGCACCGGAATCAAGGATCAGGCTTGACCACGAAATGCACATTGTCATCAAGATGATTTTGAAAGGAAGTGCTAGTCCTTCCTGGAAACAATCGTTGACAAGGACGGTGACAATACTCAGCTCACGATATTGCGTAACCAATGCCGCGATTAGATCGGTTGACATATTTTGGATATTTCTGCATTTCTTGTTAAAAGAATGTATCATTGCACATATTCCAACGTAGCCCACAAACATGCCGTTGCACAATACAAAGCTTATCATTGAAGTGTAATAAAATAGATCCCAAATTTCATACATTCTTAAGAATATTAGTATGGAAACACGTAACATCCATAAATTCGGCTCCAAAATAGCAGATATGGCTGGATAGATAGGATCAAAGTCGGTCATCAGCAAAATCAGTGAGTACAAGATAGTAATTCCGATTGCCACAAGAGGTGTGTTCATTATGAGTAGCTTTACAGGAATGGATGATTTAACTGAGGGTTCCTTCAGTAGTGTATTGACGACAAATGTGAATTCTTCACACTGATGCCGAGCAAATGATAGGCTGACACAGTGTGCAGTACCCTTCATAAGCAGGAGACTGACACGAATTATGTCTTTGCCATTCAGTTGGAATGCTTTCTGTTGGAATTGCGTTGCCAGCAGTACTGCTTTTGTGAGGGCAAATATAAAGTGAAGTACCTGTACTACAATTACATTGTTCACGACTTTTCCTTGGTTATTAAACGCAATGATGTCGTTTGGCACGTCACTGCACCGAAATATTTTTAGATTACCAGGAATATAGTACATAATCTTCAGCGTAAATTTAACTGAAGAGTTTGGCGAAAGCTTGTCCAGCATTTTGATAATTCTCACCATATTTGTAAGCATTTTAAAACTGCAACTCTGGAGAAAATACGTGGTTTGTGACTACGTCGTCGAACTTATTTCGTATTAATAAATTTAAACCCGTTTGCAATTTTTTTTATATATTTCGTTTTCGTGGGTGGTTGTACTAGTTTCATACATTTAGTAGTCTATTTTAACTGTTCTTGCTAATTGCTAAATTTAATTGTAGTTATTAGAATATTTGAACCATACTTCGGGACGGGACCCACCATCAGATTTGTTGTCAAACGTTTATGAACAAAGGCAGAAAAAAATTGTCCGTTAAAGAACGTTTCATAAACAAAGTTTAAGTTAACGGCCAATTTTTTTCAGCCTTTGTTCATAAACGTTTGACAACAAATCTGATGGTGGGTCCCGTCCCGATGCATGATTTGAACACGTTTATGTATGTAGAGAATGATTACATAGCGTTTATAATATGTGTTCCCCTACATGAGATTGTATCTTCGTCTGCTATTGTAAAGAAAATGATCCTTAATACTGTTTCTCCCCACTATAATTAAATAAATTGCAGCTCAAAATCCACTCATTATTTTAATGACATTGCTTACTTTATATAAGTATACTTCCATCATCGCCAATATTTGACTCAAGAAAAACCGATTGGCTATATATTGTCGGGAATTGATATGGTACATTCGATCACCCATGAGTTTGGTTGAAGCAAAATGTTGACCGATGGACTTATAATTGTTAGTGAAATCATGGAAATAAATTTAATTAGTTATTGCATGTTTGGCATAAGCAGTTTAAATATTTGTATATTCTTATTGTTAATCCGGATTATCGTGTTTTTCTATTGATATTATTTAGTTTTGTGTAGGTTTTACTGTAGATAAATATACGTTTCTAAAATTGATGTTTTTGTTTAATCGATTACTGGAAGATGTAGGGATGACTCATGTAAATATTGGTGCACGTTTTCCTTTTGAATTTGTTTTAGCCCCAATCAACGTTCTATTTGCATATCTTGAAAAATTACATTAGCAATGTCATTTGACGATTTTCATGCATCTGTTTGACACGTTTTCAGCGAATTAAATAATTGCTTTGCAGTTACCACATTCATGTCGGAGGATCCGTGACGTGGGTAAGAGGCATATTTTATATCTTCTATAAACTGCAGTGAACATTAACGTCCCAGCTTAGATTCGGGTGAAAACTTTAATAAAATAATAGAAGTATTTAATGCACGATATTAAATGCAAACATTTATTCAGCGTAATTACAGCAAATATGTAACGTGCAGACTTATTTGGAAACTGTGATCGCCGTAATTATTTCTACATATTAATATTTGGCGTTTGCAAATGGACTTAGTTTAAGAGGATTTTGTAATGAACTACAGCTAACTACAAAACACACAACCAACCAGAAATTATCGAAATGCATGATGAAACTCGTACAATAATCTTAGCCACGATAAAAGTGGTATGTGCTAAGGTAGGAATTATTATACATAAAATGTTTCTAAACCTTTTTCGAATGAGGGAATTAAAATAAGTTTATTTGAAGCAAGTATTGATTTACAATATCAGATTATGACATAAAAGGTTTCGCTTTATGGCAAAAAGTATACAAACTGGCTTTTTCTGGTTAATTTCAGCCACTTATTGGAATATATTTAAATATTTTATTAATATTACGAACTACAATTGTATTCAACGCAGATATTCTTATTAAGTTTCCGTCGCATGGCTATCGTGACAGACTTTCTTGTTGAATTTGTCAAGCGATAAAAAACATTAATGCGTGCAAATGAATAAATTTCAAGTAAATTACTGTGTCAGCTGATAATATTTGGATTACAGTTTACGCAACCCTATACTAAATATTCTGATTTGTACAATAGCAACAACAAGATAAATAGGATACATATTGTTAAGGTTATCAAGTAATGAAATATTTTTTTACTATTTATTTTGTTGTCTTAGATATTAAATCATATTTTCGTTTTAACAATCTTTCTATTACCACTTTAATCTAATTTTTATCATATGCATTTATCCTCTACATTATATGATTGAATTACATATATTAACTGCTTTATATTGTACAACGCGTTGAGCAATTAGTAGGTTTACTGAGACTTGACTTGAATTCGAATAACATTCGATTGCTCCATGCTTTCAAACTTGTCATTTAATCTTTTAACAATTCCTCGAAGAGAATGATACAGTAAAAGTTGCGGCGTCCATTGCTTTCTAATTTCGACTAGAAATGCAAGAATTGACACACTAACTCAAATTACAAGAACAATAAATATTAAAGATATATTGCCCTTCATAGATGCCTTTGTTGGTGCTCGGCTATCCTTATATTCCACAGAATCAACCCCACTAGTAAATTCAGACCATCACTCAACAATATGGGATTCGATCAGATGATGAAACCGTTTCAGAAAATACGGTGGCCCATGGCCGTCAAAATTAATGTATGTCTTCATAGTACCACAAACCTCGGTGCTAAGTGCAACATCCTTTCTACCTGACGATTTCAATGTCATTAGTAGCTCTTTGGCTTGGTAACCTGGTAGAATTACCGCCGTCTTATTGCAAAGCTGAAGCTCGTTAATTAACCATTCTTGTTCCCTTTCTGCAAAAAGTTTCTGCATGGAATTTTGCAAACTGTTTTCAATTGACCTCATCCTGTTATCATAATCAATTCTGAGAAGTTGTCCTATTGCATTTGACATACGCTTTATTTCTTTGGATGCATTTGGATGCTGCCTGGAAAGTTTAAGGATTGATTGATACTTTTGTTCCTCATTTGACCCGATAAACTCATATCCAATGTCTTCCCTCAAATAGTGTATGACATTAGTTAGCATCTCTGTCATCATCAGCAAAATATCGTCAGCGTAATAGTGACGATTTGATTGGAATTCACCAGAAGTATTAGGTAAACCATTATAGTAAACAAGTGTAATTGACGAGGCCCTAGTGAATACAGTAAAACCGTTGCCCTTTAATTGCTCCGAGGTTTGAAAGAAAAGTGGAGCTCTTGGTGATATCATGTTTTGAATGTTGGTATTTTTGTACGCGTTACTTAGAACAAGTGCGCTTCCCAAGAAAGCTGCCACGATCAAGTGGATGGCAAACGAATTTTCGATAGTCTTCTTTGGGAACGGATCTCCCTGCTCCAATAGTGTCTTCAGTAGTGAAATAAATTGGCGAGATAGAATTTCAGTAGAATTATTCACCCGAAGATTTACTTCCTTTTTGATGTACAGTACAGTCATGCTGACGGATAGAACGGCAAGAGTAAATCCAATACTTAGCCAAACATATGGATCATACACGTTGGACAGTTCTTCAAACACAAAGTTAGCCACGCCCCTGTAGCCACATGAAATAAAGCGCAAGCCGCTAAATTGATTTTTAATACTAATCGTGTACTGGTTGTTAGAAACATTCACCCATTCAGGAATGGTGGTGATATGCCATTCAAACTGAATGGGATTCAAATTAGCACCAAGGTCAGACAAATCTAATAATTCCAGATTACCGTTGTTGCATTGAGTAAGTTCCCGTTTTGCCATACCGTAGGTGTAGTTTTGCATAAATTCTTGTAGCAAATGCGCAATGACTGTATAGAAACGCTCCATCCTGTCTTTCGTTGTGATCAGCTCCATGAGAGGTTTATCTGATTTGAAAATTTGACAATGAGACAAATGCACTTTGATTCCTTCCAGAACTTTATCATTATGCATAACATAAAGCCCATGCCAGAATAATGTTTCTTGTCTTGGGTAGGCCAGTTCGGTTATGACATCTAAGGAGAATTTGTTGATATACTCATAGAAATATATTTCCTTCACAAGTACACCATACTGGAAATTTGGCTTCAAAATAGTTACGGTGGTGATATGCACATCCATTATTGTTGGTGGCTTGTAGTTTCGCGAATCATGTTGAATCATTAGCAAAAATATTCCATGATCAACTGAAGGGCCGCATAGATCTAGCTGGTGTTTCTGCTTCCCATAAAAAGTACCGGTTTCAGTGATTTTCTCTTGTGTCCATGAATATGCCAATGAGCGAGGGTTTGGCAGATTATGAAATCTGTTATCGGTTACTAGTATGTTGACAGATGGCACGGAATTATGAGCGTTAAGTTGAAATGGTAACTTCATTGCACAGTCATACCGGAATATATTTAAATGTGCTGTGGTTGGATCAATTTGAGACATTAGTGGCAGTAGCAAGTCTATTAGAATGGTTCCATGCCAGGGTTTGGTGTTGACGGAAAAATGAAAATGATTTATTCGTAGACAAAAATCTTGAGGGTATTTAGGATCGCCTGCTTGAATTCCTCCCTGTTTCGTATATCTTGATTTGCTGCAAGCCCAGTCATCAATTATGCAGGATTTATTGCAGCTGGGTTGGTATCTTGAAATCCACAAAAATATTTCTCCGTATTTGTTCTATCGATTGTCATTTGATTGCACACGAGTCGCTGGCGCCGGTCTTCTGATTATAAGTGGGAATTTTGTGGGTTCAAAGTTGATACCCAAGAAGTTGTTGATTACTGACTGTCCGCGTATGCTGATTTTGCAAAGGTCTGATAACTTGATCCAAATTATTTATGGTGTCGAAACCGTTTCTGGATATATCCATCCGCCATCTTCTGCAATAATAATACAAATCCTCGGCATGCATTCGTCCTTCGAAGTGACAATTCTCAAAAGTGTCCAACGTTTGAAATAAATCGCAAACGCAATAAGGAGCAGTTAGAAGAACCAACGTTAGGCCAAAGCAAATAATTAGCGGGATGCCCATGTTGAATTTTTATCGGTTGTATTTAACTGTAGTTGAAACAATCTATCGCAATGACCAAAACTACCAAAATCCTAAACAGTTTTTTGGTTGCTTTGAACAAGCTGCGTCTTTCCACTGCTATCTATGATACAAATCGATATGTTTTCTTCATGCCAAAATAGCTTCTAAGAAAAGGCTAAGAAAACTTTAGAAAATAGGCCTTCATTTGATATTAATAGAAAACCTAAAAGGTGACAAGAAATACAAAGAGAGAGTGTCTTACAACAACAGCAATATAGATTTTATCGATCTAGCAATACGTAAGATTTGGCATTAATACTTATACCAATTGGAAATCCTGTTAGAAGTAGAAACATTATATTTGTACATTCGTCAACGTTGCCATGAAGCTAAAAATATTATATCTGAATAGTGTATATTTAGCACAAGTTCTGAAAATAATCTTGAAATCCCATATACTCGCTTTTGTAATAACGACTTCAATTTCCTGTTATTCAAGTCCAAATATTTATTTCGGCTTGTAGTTGTTTTTTTGCTCTATTTGAGTTCAAGAATATTTACAGATGATATGGATAAGCTGAGATTCTGCTGTATTTGAATGTGGAAACAGTCATGCTAATTAACTAAATTAGTTAACTATAGTTAAACTTAGATATCGCACAAATACGCTGAAGATTGGTACGTATTTACTTCTCGATACATAGATAAATATTATAATGTTTAAATATGCTAATTTTCTTGGTAGTTAGCTTAAATGACTCAATCATAGTTAAAATTTGAAGTCGCCTAAATGAGATCTACACTCTTATGGACATAGAACAGCAGCACAGATAACCATTGCATTAATAATATAGGTATAGAATATGACGTGCCTAGCAATTTGAAGCCAGTTTGAGGGCAATTTCAATTTTTAATTGCAATAAACTAATTACTTCGTTTAAGTTAATTTCCAAGAAAATTGAAATGCGTTATGTTTGTAATTTC
>JAHZMV010004312.1:0-10092 GCA_027743765.1 Coecobrya sp. COE2 | reverse complement strand
AATTTTCTTACTTAATAGTGCTAACACATGTAATAATATGTATAATGAATTTCAAAATCTACTCTTTGATGAAATGAAGTTTTCCTTGACCTAGGATCAAATGAGTTTAATTGTGAACATCTAACCAATATCTTGACTGAATTTAATTTAATTGTAGCCAAATATTTTATTCTATTACTAGAAAAAGATTTACTTTTTGTGTAAAACATTAAGATATTTTATATGTACTGATTTATGTATAAACGGTGGGGCCGTCAAGTCGGACGGAAATTATTTTATAATTAAATGTATTTTTCATTAAATATATATTCAATGTACTTGAGGGATGTTAAAAATGCAGAGAAAATATCTTAGTTTTTCATTACGCTCAAAAGTGCGCATGTGGTTCTCTGAACAAAGCAGGGTTTTGTAGTCAGCTGTAAAGTTAGATGAGATGAAAGAGAAATAGAAGCAGCTTACGGGGAAAAATATATATTTTTGATCTTTTCCTTAAATCAAAACACACTTTTGCATCTCATTCAATGGAGAACGGTAGTGATATTGGTTATTGCTGGAAAAAGTTTGCGCTTAATTAAAATGGGATTAGGACAGTGCCTAATTTGTTACGTGGAGGTTGCTTCCGCCACGGATACTTGTGTTCCTCTGATTGGTAAGCAACTTGATGTTATCTTCATTTTGAAGGAGCTACTTCGCGTCCCATCCACCTCTCTTGAGACATATTTGGAAATGTGTCCAGGAACGAATCCGAGTTCCTGGATAAGTTTGTGTGTGGATTGTGGGGAGATGATTGGGAAAGGGAGAAGGATTTTTGATGAGATTCAGAACGCCACCAGGAGATTTAAGACGCTTCAGGAGAAAGTGGTGAGGAAATTGAAGGATAGTTCGGTTATCAAGATTGAGCGTGGATTATTGGATATTGGAGATATGATCACTGAAGAGAGTCGGAGATTTGCGAGTGAATGTGAGTCCTATTAATAATCATTATTAATTAATTATAGTTTTATTAATAATTAATAATTACTTAATATAATTTTATATGCATCTGTGTCTAATTCAGATAACCTTCCTATGTACAATTTTAGATGATTATGGATTCTTTCGAGATCCGCAACCACATCCGATCCGAGATGCTCATGACCAAGGCGACTTGGAAGCTTATCGACGGCTGATGGAATGCTCAAGAAGTGAACCTGAAATCCAGCCACCTAGGTCAATAGTCGTGATTAAGGAAGAGATTAGCGACGAATTTATATCAGCGGACGTCTACTGTGATGAGGATGATGATGATCAGCTTCCAGAACAGGATTGGAAGGCATCTTCCCATTCAAATCAACAAGGTCACAATTTACCACTGGAATACCGGGATGATTGGAATGAAGCTACGACGCCAGAGAATCCCCTGGGGCAATATTGGAATAGTAACGCCCAACGTGAAAAGAGAGCCTGGCACAAGCGAATTGAGCAGCAAAGTGCTTTCGTCGAAGAAAATGGGAAGATTTCCTTCCGGTGTCCCGTGCAAGGCTGTTCCAAAGTGTACCGAAGCAAGGAAGGCTTCCGACTTCACACATCTCGACATTCCGATGAAAGTCCAAAGTTTCCTTGTAACCAGTGCGAAAAGGTGTACACATCTAGGCGCGTTCTTCTTCGCCACAAAATGATAATTCACGAAAAGGTCCCAAAATATTGTAAACCTTACAAACATCCTCGTGTTGAAAGGCAAGTCAAATGCCCTCAGTGTGACGTGGTGACGGACAAGTACTATTTGCCCACGCATATCAACCGAGTTCACAAAAAGGAGTACAGTTTCCACTGTGGCATTTGTGGAAAAGGGGAAACTTTCCGAACAGACATGAGGCGTCACCAGGTGGAATTTCACGGGATATGCTCCGTGGAAGGGTGCAAGTTACCCTTTCCTGGAGATCGGGAAGGACTGAGGAGCCACCAGCTGGAAGTTCACGGGAAGGAAGTTGACGTTTTCGCTTGTGAGGAATGTGGGAAGTGTTTCGTTCGACTGGAACTTCTAAGGTCACATCGGAGATTTCATGAATACAAGAGGAGGAAGGAGACGGGGATGGAAGGAGAGGAGAAGCAGTGGATTTGTGACCACTGTGGCAAAACATTCGTACTGAAAGAAAGATTTAATTCGCACATCGCTGCGCATAGGACGAAGGAAAGAAAGAAGCTGCAAGGTGTGAAAGGAAGTGTTGACGATAACCTGTTTACGAGCAAGGATGATGGCGTGCAGGAACAAAATAATGATATTTGAATATGTATTTTTTGTTAATGTAAATGAAGAATAAAAGCAATAAAAATTCAGGTTCCTAACTTTATTCGTTATCAAACTGTACATTTCTTCACTGTAGTATGTAATATTGAAGTATTTTTTTGCATATTGAAGCGGATTATAAATTCACTCATCGCATGATATCTCAGTTAAGTTAATAGAAAAGAGATCCACAATATCTTCAATCTCCATCGAAATCTTATATACATATTATCTCATCAAGAATATGTGAGGATCACAATTGCTGGAGCGGGTTTGCTAATACTTATCGATGGATCAGTTTTTTGGAAAACGTTGCTGACGACAATTAAAGACAATGGTTAAATAAATGTTTTACAGTACAAGAGAATTTGGAAAATAATTGTCGGACTTCGGCCATATACATTTACATAGTTCCTACGCTGATCACAAATTACGTAAAACAATAATATTAAACACGTTTGAGATATCAGTGGCAATGATGGATTAGAAAATTGAAAACGGAGATGTTCAGAAACATTCATGCATTTGCTTGTGCACATCGACAATATTTTATAAAATACCTTGATATTGATTTCTACATCAATCGTTGCTGCTACTCTTATTTTTTAGAACATAATCCGCTACTTATTAAAATATGCTTCTTATCATACATTGGTTTAAATTATTTTACAACTTTCCAGGACATTGTCAGCTTATGCAGTAACAATACGCATAGGAACTTATTGCACGAAATAGATCTACAATTAGAATGCTTGCTGTCATAATATCTATGCATATGTAACAGTATAGAAGTATATAATCAACCGTCAGAGTTTATACTATCTTAAATATATACCCTACTTATACATAAATAATGTTTGTTGAATTTTATTTGACAATGCACTTGTATTTTTTCTTTAGCGATCGTAACGTACCATTTAGCTGAGAAGGTGGATAAAATCGAAACACCTTTAAGTATGCTTGTATAAGACATGAAAAATGCATATTATGGAGATTTCTCCATAAATGAATTTTCCATGTTTTGTCAAAAACATTCTGGCTTTGAAGTCTCATGCTATCTGTTTGCTATGTTGAGCATCCAATAAAACAGTGTATTAACGAAATTACATTTGTGTAGCCATAACTCATAACCATTAAGAATGCACTGGAAAAATTTGAAACTCATTGTGTTGTTACACTTGACAGTTAACTCCGTAACAAGTGGTGAAATTACTTTTACGAGTTTAAATGAAATTGTGAATGTTACCGGTACAAGCATTGTTCAGAAAATAGGAGATAATCCACTGAAAAATCAGGTGGAATTTACTTACAAAATTAGAGCTAATATTTCCAAATTTATCCAACCTGTGCAACAAAGACATACATTCATAGTGATCACAAATTATCAAGGTGTGGAAATAGCAGAATCAAAATTCCCAGTAATTGTTCGAAGACCCTTTCCCGCTTTAAGCAAAATACGTAACAAGATTGATGAATTTGTCTGGATACCGAATCCAGTCCCAAAACAACATTACAAGTTTACCATCAAGAACTTATCCTGCTCATCCTCAAAATACCTAAACAACAAGAGGTCTTCAAGAGTTGCTTTAGAGTATTGCTTTCGAATCAACTTTTTTCGTTTTTCAATTTCTACAAAGCCGTGGACAGCAATTTTACATGTTGCCTTGTTTCTTCCACAATATTTGTTCAGCTTACCCAAAACTGTTTTGAAAACAACTTTTGCACTTCCTGTGGCCACCATTTTTAGACATCCCGAAATTATTGGTGTGGGATTTAGCAAGTACGAAAGTATCCCACCGGCTCTAGTTCCTGCGTATAATTTTTTGGTTACTTACGACAACTACACTAATATGCAATTAGATAACTGGATAACAGATTGGATGCTTGTTGAGCGAAACGGTGAAAGAAATATTCATCACGATTTGTTTCTACTCATCAGTTTGTCAAAACTTACTGGAAAATTGGTGCACATGTCATATTTAAAGCGATGAGACTGCAGCAAATATATTCATTTTCAGAACGTTTCTCTGAAAGACATGACTAGTGTCAAAGCACAAAGTTTGGCTTATCCAACAATACCTTGGATGGGATATTGCACTCAACTAAATCATGCATCAAATTCAGGAAATCTAGGGAAAATTATAACATCGTGCCCTATACTCAACACAAAATATCGCCGAAAATTGTTAAATATCAAAGACAAAGAAAAAATATTTACAAATGCGGCATCAATAGTTCTCCTAGAACTGTTTCAAAATCACTCATATTTCATTTCAAAGGATACGATATGCCAAGGGGGCAGGTTACAGTCTGCAAATTTGTCAAAGGATTTGGCCAACAATCCCCACTACGGCCATTTACATTGGAGTATAGAATTGTTACAAAATGTAAGAAATAATATCAATGGGCTATACCAAATCAACATAGACGATGTTCTGGGAAGACTTAGACTTGTAGCATGCGGTCAACGCGGCATGAAAGAGTTTCCGTTTGAGGAACTTTCCAACGTTTATGATAATTTTGTATGGATTTTTGTAGGAATAAGTATTCTTCTCCTGAGCAGTGCGATTGCCGGACCACAATGGAAAATCTTAGCTGTGCAAAAGTTGCACCAGATATCGTTACAATACACAGAAGCCGGTCTATCAATTGTAAAAGCAATTTTAGAACAAGGTGACCCATTCCCTGCCAAAGTGGCCAAAATCTCACCACTAAGATGGTTGCTTGCAACTTTCTTTTTGAGCGCTTTAGTACTCAGTAATGGTTATAAAAGCACAAATGTGTATAACATGATATTACCCAGACAGCCTCTCTTCTTTGAAACATTCAAACAGATTAGCCATGCTAACTTTCAATTTATTGTAAACTATCAAAACTTTTGTTTGGCCTGTCTACCTATATAGACTTGAGTCCATCATTTTTGGAATTCAAGCATATGATCCTGTCAACTAGCTGGATGGTTTCTGGATGCACAGATTTAAATGACGCGCATTATTTATGGTCTACAAAACTGGGAAAATCTACAACTGATATCGACTTATTGACAAACTTAAGCATTCATTCCACGTTTCATCCAAAATCTGTACCACAACTGGCCAGATTGGTAATGGCTTTGAAGTCCATTCTGCCTAGCAGGCAAACGTTTTTAGACAATAATTTACATCATGCAGTTCAGAATTACTTTTGGGAACGGGAACGAGAATGGGTTTTAAAAGACCTGCTTGCTTGCAATTAAAACCGCGTTTGTGCTTACAACCAAGGAAGCTAATGATATTGCTCGAAGTGTGAAATCAAAAGGACAGCGTTTTGTTTCTGTTGGGTCGGAAGATATGACCAAGAATATGCTTATTATACAGATACAGGGTCACGAGTCGCCACATATCTATAGTAGAATAAGCTACTTTGTGCAATCAGGAATAACGACATGGCTGCCGAAGCTTGCTTTTGTAAGTGAGATATTCCAAGAAAATGATATTTCATCACCTGAACCAGCGTCACTTTATGGAAATATATTTGTTATATTTGTGGTACTTTGTGGAGGATTGCTTATTGCTTGTTTGGAATTCCTGATTGAAAATATAGCAGCAGTAATCAAATGGATTGGGGCTCAATGTTGGAGTAAATTATTGGCCGCAATTAGTTTCCTGATAACAACTGCAAGGGAAGTAATGGTTCAATTTCAAAACTATAAGATTTACATGCGTCACATCTTAAAGCAATTTAGGAGTAGGATTGTATTACACATATTTAGACCGTCACATAGGGCAATAAAGCAGAGAGCTTGAAAACGTTCATATTTTGCAAATGATGCACATTGACTGTGGCAGTTGTGTTAAAATTATAGTATGTGGACATATACCAACCTAAGGTATATTTCAAGAATTTATGATATAATGACAAAATCAGTAAACACTAAATACTTGAATGAAGAAAACGTTGAATAGAGGTCAACTTAGTCGTTTCTAATCGTGATTATGGGTTGCCAAATAACCAGAGCACTGATTCATAATTAGGGAAATTATTTTGTTTTTCTTAATATGTCAGAAAATTGTGAACACAAACAAAGACCAAAAGTTAACTACATAAATTATGATCACGAAACCAAAAGGAGAGTACTTCTGGGCAATATATTATTTCTTATAAGTATTGCATACACTTCTTGATTTCTACTTGTCATATATTATACCTATTAGGATTGTGAAAATTAAATAAATAATTAATAAGATATTCCACCTTTTAGCTTCGAAAAGTTCTAATAGTGCATTAAGTTTAGCCATCGCGGTTGAATTACATTTCCCTGACAAAGTGGTTCTTACCTGTATTGCCATCGTCACACTATTACTTCAATTACTTCACTACCACTAGAAATTAATTCATTTTCTTATATGAATATTTAGGAAATATTTTTTCTCCGTCAAATCTGCTCATTGTTCTAAAATATATTCATTTTCCCATATGTCCAAAAAATCAGTTTTTAATCAACAGACTGAAGTAATTCTAATGCAATGATTGAGTGTTACGAACAATGATATTTCACTTTCAAATTCACACCTTCGGCTTATCACGGCCCAGTCACAAATTAGGTTGAAATGCACAATGCGTTGCGTTGTTAGGTTCTGCCTTCAAATGGTTTAGGCAAAACAACGAGAAATTCTATGAAAATAAATGTTTTTCCACACGAGTACTTAAACTCTGCACTTACACTAAATTATAGATTATGGATTAAAATTTTATTTCATCAATGCTTAATAGGTGCATAAAATTTTACTTCCATAGCGCTACGTGACGAATATATGTCTTTGCAAAACTGAGCAGTTTTATATCGTTGATCATAAATAGAACGGCAGCAAATAATATAAAATTAAAGGTAATATACTTACATTATTGTCTTAAATTTAACAAACAAATCGTTCTTCAGAGCAGGGGAGATGGCCCCAAAAATGTTTAAATTTCAGAATCATCATTTTTGTACTACATACTACTAGCACAGTTATTGACAATTTCAGTTTGTATCAACACACAATTTTCCATAGATTCTGATTGCTTCATTGGAATTATAACCGATTCAAATAATAGCACTTTCAAAAATTCGGACGACGAGATTGGTTTAGTGGAATTGTTTTCTCAATCGAATGAAAAGCGCCGAATATTTCTAATTCACTCCGTGGACGAGCTTAACTTTTCGTTTGATATAGACGAAGAACTCCACAATCCAGATTCAGAGATAAATTTAAAATCTCGATATTTCCGATTCACTTCGAAATGGCTACCTGGTGAGTGTATTGTATATATCTTGTTCACACAAAAGTATGAGAGTACAGTTTCAGCCATTCAGAAATCAGGATATGGGACGTCACCAAATGTATTTTATATACCTGTTCGTGTCAAAAATGATATTTTACTTAAAACCATAATTTCAAATTTGACAAGGGACAAAACTATCGAATATCCATTTAGTGCGCCTTTAGTATTTCATTTTGAATCGTTAAATATTTACGGTTTATTTTGCTACATATGCAAAAGTGAAAATAGCCAAATTGTGAGTGTTGGCGTAATGAATTTATCAAACCTGAAAACAACTTGGAGGAACATAAATAAAATCGGGCATAAAATCGAAATTCCAGTTTTCATATCTTTTTTCCGACATGAAGACTGGACGACCAAGTGTATACAAGTTTCTGATACCATCGAAAATAGAAATGAATACTATAATGCTATATCCGATTGCATAACGGAGGTTCTTGCCTTTTCATTGCTGGGCTATCGATTCAACGTCTCATTGGTTATAGGAGAATCGAGCTTGTCAGAGGAGCAAAAATTGAAATCAAGATGGTATATGGCAATAGTTTTTGGTGAGTCCCATTTTTACCGGATTCAAAATGAAATTGCACTAACCAGAGGAATATCGTTGAACGTGAGAGAACTCCCCCTTTTCGCGTCAAACTGTTTGAAAGCAGAATCGTTAGCATACTTAAAATTCAATGTGCTTAATCTGATTTCCTTCCAAAGATTTCTTTTTTTCTGTTATATCAATTGTAGTATCAATGGGTCTTATTTATAAAAATCTAAGACGAGGTTTCGACATCTTTTGGCTATTTATTGGCTGCCCGACGATGGAAAGACATATGAAAATATTCCTAGTAATTTTTATGGTTTGTGTACCATTTGTGAATTTAATTTGGCAATGCAACATATCAGCAGATTCGTTAACACTGAAACCACCTCCATCAGCAACAAATTTGAGAAAACAGGGATTCAGATTGCTAGCATCCAACAGTTTTATCCAATCAGTGTCAAAAGTAATTGATTCGAAGACCATGCTAAAAATCACGAATGGTGTTGAAAATAAGTATTTATATTATACCAAAGACGTTGACGAGATTTTGCATGGAAGTTGGAAAAATATGATTATGATAATGACTGAGAAGAAACTGCAGGTGTTTGCCTGGTCGAGGAAGTTGCTATCGGGGGAAACTTGGAGAAGGGGAATGCTGGCTGATGGAAAAGTATTTTGTAAATCAGATAGATTTAACAGTGATTTAAGCGTACAGTTGAATACAGGTATGAGAGTATGGGGAAATTGGTATATACTGTTTATAATCAGAAGTTGGTTTGAAGGGGGCTTCTTCCTGAGGTTATTGAAATTTGAAAGGGAGACTGAGTTGTTTCAAAACATGACTATAAGGCGGCTAGATCGATACTCGGATTTTAATCCAATGAAGTTAAATAGCATGATTGGGTGCGGTTTCTGTATTTTGGTTTTTATTCACAGTATATCGTTAATAGGTTGTGCGATGGTGTATAAAAGAGAAGCAGCTTTAAACTCCATACGGAAGATTATCAGGTTCCTGTCAAGCATTAAGTTTTCATTCAGATATCGAAAGCGGAAATGGCATGTTGTCACAATCCAAGTTAAAAGCAGGGAAGATGAGAAAACGACATTATAATACGGATAATCATAAAGACACCGTATCGACAATTGTGCTTTTCTCAAGCAATGGAAAATATTCTTCAAAGAACTAGAATAAAGCATATCTGCATCGATTTTAATGCCTAGCATATATGTATTCCATCATTTTAATAGCATCAATCTTTTCTCAATATTACAATATTTACATAGGCATTTAAGAATTTAAGATGTATTTTGAATCGCTCTTGAATAAGATCGGATAAGTGCTATAAATTATTCTCCCTGCTTCTGCTTCATTTAAGCAGCATAAATATATTAGGGTTATATAAATCTAGGGTATTATTCAGATTTTACAGGAGCACGTAAGAAACATCTTACGTATTATGTTTTTGTAGTAGCGGTCACTTAAATTAGTTAATTACCCGTGAGACGTAAAATAATAAAACCGATAGGAATAAGCGTGAAGTTTGTCGTTGTAATGGTGAATAATTCACATCACCTATCAACTATATAAACTTAAGCTATTTTGGTTATTGCGAATTATAGAACTTTCTAACCGTTATGGGTAGGTAGTCGGTGAGCATAAATTATTAATGTACTGATCATCAACTAAGATAGAATACAGAAAAAAATGGCCTTTAGCCATAGTTTCTGCGAAAGCGAGAACAAAAATCTATTTCAGTCTTCCTTCGTGGATAAACGAACCAAGTCACAAGTTTAGTTTGTCTCATCTTAAAATCTTACTTGATTTACTTTCGCTTTCTCAAATAAACAGGAATCTATTTTAAATTTCCGTCATGACTCTAACGGAAGATACACTAAAGGAAATCATAAAAATCCAAGGGATTTCGCCAGGAAAGGCTAGAAATCGCGCGTTCATTCTATTTGAACATTTCTTAAAATATGTCCAGTTCCA
>JAHZMV010004311.1:0-10373 GCA_027743765.1 Coecobrya sp. COE2 | reverse complement strand
ATTGGAAAAGAAGTGTATGTGCAAATGATTAGCACAATTAATATTAAAGGATTTATGCCTCCGTTTATATTGAGAAGACTAAAAGATAGTCATACGTCTGGGGTATGGGAATGGTGGATGAGGCTTCATGGGAGAAACTCTGGGGATTTCCCAAAAACTGAGACATTGGAGGAGCCCAATATGAAAGGAAATGTTGCAATTATTTTTATTGTTCTGAGTTCTGGGCTTGCTATATCGAGCTTGTTTTTTGTCTTGGAGATACGCTTGATACTATATTTATTTTCCAAGAGGATCATACAAGTTATCAGGAGATTTATTAGACGGTCCAACTGTTGGAAACTGATATATTATATTTATGCTAAATATGCACGTAGGAAAACGAATTAAACGTCGTTGTGGTATATGTTTGCATACATATATAGTACGCGCAAAATTAATCAACCATTAATTAAACATTAAGAAAACAATTATGTAAATTAATTCGTGAAAACCAATAGCATAAAATGAAATGCTTAAATTCAAATATCTAAGTTCAAGTTTTAATAGGAACATATTTTGCAAGAAAACAATTACTTTTTACCATATTCGTTAGCTGTTTAATGATGGAGTCGCATATAATTGTTTTCAACATCTCGACAATATTAATTATTTATAATGATGACGATGACCGACCGACAGATTAGCTTAGCGATAAAAAGGTCTAAAATATTTTTGAACATTTTATTTATTGATTATTTTGNACCGACAGATTAGCTTAGCGATAAAAAGGTCTAAAATATTTTTGAACATTTTATTTATTGATTATTTTGATGTTGTTCAATAAAATATTGAACTCTTATTTCATGAAAAACCGGTCTTAAGCCATATCTAGAAAATCAATATCGTCAAAGCTTCTGGAAAAACCTGATTTAAACCTATCTAGCACGCAATCGCTTAATTTTGTTTTTCCAACTCAATTACGGAACACAATCGTTATATGTGTATATTCAACACTCTATACTTTCCAATTTCAACTAATTGTAAGTTGCCTGTAAACCCACAGAAAAAAAAATAGTATTCCGGTGTGGAAATTGCTCTATGGATATTTCACATGTCTGTGAAGTTAAAACTGGTTTTTTTTAAAAACCAGTTTTTAAAAACCAGTTTTTAAAAAAAAAGTTTTAACTTCACACATATATTTCACACACATAAATAAATAAATATATATATAGTTTCCTATTAAATCGACACTGGAAATCTTTATGAATCCTCTACTTCAACTCTTTGTATTATAGTTTTATTTAACGGGTTTCAAATTTACTCAAACTATTAAAAATTACTGGGACAGTCATTTCCTGCATAACTCTTCATGTAGATTTCGAATATAACAATTATTTTTTATTTAAAAATTGTAAGGTCAGAGGCCCTCGTATTTCTCATGGAGTTAACAAATATTAATTTCATTGGTGCAGTCAATATTATACAAAGTGTTGGCACACCCATAAAGTGAAATATTTCTTTTCTAATTGTAACTTAGCTTCCAAACATGTTCGATGTCGCTAATTGAACTTATAGTCAAATGGACATTATGATAAATGTAGGTTTTATTATTTCCATTTATTTTGAAAAAGTAATTAATCTAATTATAGTTATAAGTAAAAATGTATGAATCGTTTCTTATGCTTACAGTGTTTGGCAATCTGTGCTTTCAATGTCAAAAGAGTGATGGGGCGGAGAAGCGGATTTCCCTATTTAGCCAATCTCATTAGCAAATATACACAGAGTTTATCAATAGCCATTTGATTGAAAGATAACGACTTATTATTTTTTAATTCAGTAAACCACTTTAGTTGGTTGAAATTATAAAATTTTAAAAGTAAGTCACGAGATTATAAAAGAAATATGGGAACAAACTACCTCATAGATGACATCTGTTTTCTTGATTTATTGAAATGATCATTTCGATTTCATGAATTTGTTACTTGGGTAGTCGCGTCTGAAGACAGATAATAAAATATGTTATGAAGGTTGAAATTACCTAGAAGAAAAACCGTCAAACACAATCACATAAACCATTAAAACACGTATTCCAAATATTATTCTGAAACCGTACTTACGGTTGCTACAGCACGATATGAGATGGGGAAAATATTGCTTGCTTTAATTGATAGAGTGTTGGAATTTATCAGATCCAGTAAAACCGTAAGATAGCCAGGAGGTTGGACAAGTTGCATATTATCTTTATTATGAAGCCAAAATCTTAAACCATCCACTTTATTACTGATATCTGCCATCAGATAGATTATAAATCCTATCAACACAAAGTAATAGATTAGTTCCAAGATTTCAAAGAATCCGGAATAATGTACATCTCCAGACAATACTCCTTCCATGGCTACAGCCAGATAAAGTATATTTTCCACGACTATAAAAGTAAACATATGGCCCATCGACATGTTAACGGAATCCATCATGCTACGTATACAATTTATTTGGGTTTCAATTTCACTCCAAAGTCCGTCAAAAGTTTCTAAACCATTGACGTAGTGACCATCCAAAAACTGTCGGAATGATGTGGTGATCTCTCGTATCGTAAACAAAATAAATAATGTTAACCAATTTTCAAAACCACTGAGAAGGTTCCCATATGTATACCCAACAGCTACAAGTATCATCCTCACACAGTTGAAATCCTCTGTGCGTGCTTGTCCAATTGCATCGTAAATTGCAAATCCAACGGCGATGCAACAAACAAGCCTAACGCAATTTTTATGCTGCCATACTGAACTCGAATTACTAGCGTCGGATGGATAACTTATGGTAGCAGTCACGAATTCAACCAACCTGTTTTGCTCGAACCATAAAAGCTTAACAAATAGAAGCAAATGGATGAAATATACTGTGAATTGTACAGTTTTGAAGTATGTCTTAGGATCTGTTTTGTCAGTTGGTAGATCAATACAATATATCCAGGCAGACCAGAAAAAACTGAAGCATGTCATCACGCCGCAAATTATCTTGTGTGGAATCCAGGCGTATGTAATGACGGAAATGGGCTGCCTTTTGTTCGGATTTACTTTATTTGGAAAAACAATTGTTAATCGAATTGGTGACACAACTAAAAAGTAGAATAGCTCCAAAGAGACAGTGATGTAATTCGTGATCATGGTGAGAGATTCAATTTTGTATATACCAGGTGAGATTTCCGTACACTATTTAACTAGTTCCAACGTTCATGGGGGTTTTGATACTAAAAGGTTAGAAAGTCAAGTGAAAAGCAACATCAATTTACTTAATTGCTTTGACCATTGAACTGCCTCGTATTTTATCAATTATCCAAATTATGTTTTATTAGGGCGTATATCTCTTATGCTTATTGATTTAAGAATGTTGCATACTTTATTAATTCATTCAACAGAATTATTGATAAGTAAATGTTTTCTTTTTTAGAACAGGAAACCGGCAGAAATATTACATCCACCGAATTGTCAGCACTAGAATCTATGGTGATATGCGTTATATTTTTTTCTTTTTCATGAATACATTTCTTCTTGTAACTGACAGCTGTCTGGTCTGAAATAGTATAGCAGGTTTTAGTTCATATTTTATAATGTTACCATACTATAACCATAACATATGATGGTCTTCTATATATGAGAGTAAAAATAATGTTGGGGTATCAGGCAATGTTAATAGTTGTTACAAATTAAATTAGGTGAAAATATGAAACCGTTAAAGATAATGATAAATAATTACTGAATACATGATGCAGTTAAAAATAAATTTGTTAAATTACAACGACAATTTGAATTTTACTATAAGCAATCTTTGCCGTGACGAGTTTAGGGAGTTTATTTTTGTATCTTACAATTAGTATACATCATTAATGAGCAGCTACATGGAAATATTAATTGCATTTCAATTAATGCCGGAAAAATAGATTTCCCCACTGTCAAACTTAAACATCTGACAGTTTTATATTATTACTTTTATTACTTTGATAACTAATTTCTTCAACCCGTTAAGTATATATAGAATAGCTAAGCCTGAACACAAATGATAAAATACGCGACCGTAACACCAATCAGATTTACCAGCATGCCATAAGTAATCGGAAATATTCCACCGGCTTTGATACTAACTTGGTTTTGACTGAGCTTGTTTAAAACAATGTTGAACTGGTTATCTGGTATCTTGGTTCGATTCTCTTCTAAGTCCATCCATATGTACAAACAGGTCATCTAAATTTTAGTATTTACATATGATTAAAACCTTAAATCGCATTTTATTTTGGAAGAAGTTACAGTTCACTTACCTTTTGACAAACGTCAGCCGCAAATAGCAGAACCGAGGTCACGCCGATTCCAAATGTGGCGAACCTAGCTAGCCGGGTCCAGTCGGTGTGGTAGTCAACTCGAAAAAACCTCCGATGAAAATTTGCTGAATAATACAGAATTGTTTCAGCAAGAAACCACATCATCTGACTACCAATTATGTCATTAATTAATTGTGAGAGATGCTCCAGTCCCATGAATCCATTTAGAATTTCCTGCCACGTGTGTCTATCGTTATTGGGAAAATCTTTCTTGGTTTTAAAAATGTTGACCGTCTTAGCATCCTTTTCTAAACGTTCGGTTTTTATTGAGATTATTTCACAGTTCAATTTGTTAATAAAATTGTTTACTGGAAACCAAAGCATTAGCATAAAAGTTAGTATAAATGGTTCTTGTAAAAGGTCTACTACATGACTTTGAAGGTATCCAATGCCACCCAACATAGTCAAAACATAGTCAACATTAGTAAAATTTCTAACTGTAGCATTTGTAGAAATATTCGACCTTATAAAAAATCTATCACGAGAACTTGTCAACAGACTGATGAACCAATTCTCTAGAGTCCACTTTGATATATGATCGACATCATTAGTGTGTAGCCCAAACCCACGTATAGCGGATGTCAAAATAGCAACGACATAAAATAATCCCACAAAAATTATAAATGTCTTTGATGGAATAAACTTGTTTCGAAAGTCGTAAATAAAGCTCCCTGAATCACTTAAATATGATAACAAGCTCAACAATTTCTTCCGGTTTAACCAGAAAATTTTTACTATAGTAATCTTCGTCATGAAACTGCACAAAGAGAAAAGAACGCCTAAATAGTCTGATGGGGTTTTTGTTGGCGTTTGTAAATCTTTCCGAATGACGCCAATCAGCCAAGTTATATTAAGGAAAAGTGAGATCGCGGAAAGAATTGTTTGCGGGAACCAAGACCGGGAACGGTAGATGATATTTGTTCTTGTGTGCCCAAGGATTATTCCGGATTGTGACCTGGTTGCTGATAACAAAAACGATGTGCTTTGTGGGTCAACCGTTTCCGATGATATACGAAATGGCGAACATAAAAGGAAATAGCTAAAATTCAAGAAAACTTTTATGAAGTTACAAATATCAGCTTGATCCACAGAATTCATCGTTGCAAAATTCGGTGTTGTATACGCTTGATTGCAAACCTTCTTAAGCACTGCGAAATTATTTTATTGCAGCTCGATGTGTCATGTTGAATGAATGAGTATGCATGAATTTTCCAACAACACGGAAGTGCTATCATAACAGTGAATACGTATATGTAATATTTACAAACCTATTACCACTAATGAGAATAAGTTTATGTACTATTTTTCTTTCCGGCAGGAATTTTTGAATGGAAAATCATTAGGTGGTCATCGCAAATACCCTAAAGCTTTTTTGATGGACAGACAAGGAGAAACCTGAGAAAATAGAAATTACATATAATAAATGTAAACTTCTACAACTTTTCCCAATGCAAATATTTTTATGTCGCGCCTTTATATCAAAACACATACACATATTTTTGCTAGACTGTAGTAATTCGCATTAGTTGTATTTTACATTGATATAAGAAATACATTTACCAGCGGACAAAATATATAAAAAACTAAAAGTTTTAAGGACACAACACCTACATGAATATTTCAAAATTTGTTTTTCAGACGATATGTTTTCAAAACTTTGATTGATAAGTAATCATTTTTGATAGTGTCATAACATGAAACATGTGCTAAATTGTTTGCAATTTCGGCATACTGATTTTATATTTATTCAACTTATGTCTGAAAGGAAACGAAGACATCACTTTGTTCACTCTTGAACTAAAACATTAGTAAGTACAAATATTTTTGTTGCGACAGCTTTGCCGTTTTTCCTTAACGGAAAATTCATTCAAAACATACTTAACTTAAACGCCTTAGGTTGTCTAAGTAATTGACCAAGTTGGCTTTAATACTTCACTTGTATTCAAAACAAAAAGAATGTCCAGTATTTAATATGAATGCCTGAGATAAAATTAAATATTAGGACCAGCTAATCCATAACGAAAAAAACATAACATAACAGTGTACATATCTTGTTTATGTAACCTGTGTCAAAAATTCCATTCCTGGTGTTACTTTTGATAGACATAGTTAATTTCAGTTTAAGTTCTCTTACTTGAATTTCGTAATCCACTATGCCATAACAATTTCACCGTCACTGAACAATTTAGTCTAGGAAAACATCGGACATCCTTTATGATGGTAAACATATTTTCAAATAAAAAGTTCTGAAGCAAGTCAGTTCTCACCTTGTGTATTACCTATTTTCAGTTAAGCACTTATGGAGCGATGTTAATCATGTTTTCTAATCTCTCCTCTTCCACAGTCTCTATGATTCCTCGAGTTTACGCAAGGGTTTTTTAAAACCTGATTTTCGAATTCATGAAGCATTCACATTAATGTGTAGACTTGCGTTAAAATTATTTAAACAATTTAACGTATGCTATAAATAAACACACTCTACGCTTTTCTTTGCAAGGATGAATAACGCAAATATAACCGATCATTCACACTTGATAAAAAATTTCTTGGATTTTTGTTATTTTCTTTTGTGCTCTCCATTTCGTATATCATATGAAACTGTGAACAAACAAAGTACGCCTATTTCCATATCAGGAACAAGATCCCACTCTATGCAAACACTAAAGCAGAATAGCACGAAAATTATATTCCGTTCTTCGTCCTGGCTCCCCCAAACAATTCTCTCTGTAATCTCACTTTTTCTAAATATACTCTGGTTAATTGGGATCATGCGGAAAGATATACAAACACCAACGAAAAGCCCATCAGACTATTTTGGGGTTCTTCTTTCTTTGTGTAGTCTCATACTGAAAGTTAATCTGGTGAAAACGTTTTGGTGGGACCGGAAGAATCTTTTAAATTTGCTGTCATTTTTAAATAACCCAACCAATATTATTCAAGATTTTCCATCCAAGAAAATCATTTTTATGGTGGGGATATTTTATGTGGTGGCCACTGTGGGTACATTTATACGAGGGTATGGACTGTATTCTAGTGACATCGATCATATATCAAATTGGACAATTGAATCAAGATTTGAAGGACTTTTAAAGAATTCCCGCCATACATTTTATATTCCTTCCTCGTCTAAAAACTCAACTAGTATACAGATGGGAGAGTTTAGTGCTGTCCACTATGTTTTGTGTATTTTGGGTGGCATTGGATTCTTTCAACGGCATGTTGTCGCCTTTTTGCAAGAACCGTTTCTACTCACTTTTATACTGATTCTTTGGTTTTCAGTACGCAACTTTACATATAAGTTGAACTGCAAAACAATCACAGGAAAGGTCGATCTAGACAGCAGTAATAAGAATGAGGCTGTTATTGATACACTAACGGCGTGCCACGAAAGCAAAAGGATCGCATGGCATGAGATTCTAAAGGAGTACAAGGAGTTGGAGAATTTGGCAGAGTTAATTAATGACTTAATTGGTAAAATTCTGATGTGGTATATTACTGAAACAATACTGTATTATTCAGTGAATTTTCACTATCTGTTTTTCCGAGCTGACAGCCACACCGACTGGACACTGGTAATCAGGGTGATTATATTTACAACCGGAATGGTATCCATTCTACTATTCTCGGCTGACACATGTCAAAAGGTAAAAAAATATTTTATTTCCGTTGAAGCAAATTTCAGAATTTAATTTACGCTCTAAACATCCGCTAAAATTTAGATGACCTCTTTATTAAAGTGGATGGATTTGGAAGAAAATCGAACCAGGATTCCTAGTAATCAATTCAACATGATTTTGAGTAAACTCACTCGAAACCAAGTTAGCATCAAGGCGGGTGGAATATTTCCGGTTACATACAGCTTGGTTGTAAATTTAATGGGTGTTACCTTGGCATACTTTATTATTTGCGTTCAAGCGTAATCAAATCAGATGTTTTTACTAATCAATGCAAGAAATGTTCACATAGAATTGTTGTGGTTGGACTACGGTTTCATTTGAAATTGGTAAAAAACCGTTCAGACCAATTTCAATTCGGAGTCTACTTAAGAGATCGGTTCAAACGTTTTTAAAATTGAACTGTTAAAACGTTAACTCTCTAATGTTTGCTCGGCTTTGTTATTTGTTGTCTGCCAAGTCAGAACAGATAAGACTGGTATAAAAATACCATTTTTGTGTTTCTTGTCTACAAATTCAATTGTTAATCGGTTTTTTATTGTTTCAAGGTCATACACATTCACATATTTTTTGCATTTGCTTGCCCAGCATGGAATAAGTTTACAAATACCTTCAAAGAAGCTCACCATTCATTCTTATAGCTTCCACGAGATTCTGGCGCGCTACAGTTTAAAAATAATATTAATTTATTTCATTTTTGAATCGTATTATTAATTTATATTTTATTATGTGTCACTATCAAAAGTTCCTGTTAACAATATTTTCCACTGTACCAATTAAAGCGGTTTTTAATCCTGAGTGACCAACTGTGTCAATTAATTTCACCACATCTTCACCGAGCTTTTTTATTGTTTCCTCATAAACTCCAGATAACCCCAACGTGTTATAAAGTTCTTTTACAGCTGCTACCTTAACCAAATCATCATATCCATAATTTTCTAGTAGCTGCTTAAACTGAATTGAAGAACATTTTTCTTTCGCGGCTATAAACTTGCAAATTTCTTCCATGTCTTTCCATAGTGTTTTGTTTACTGGGCTCCTAGGAGAAATTCCTGCAAGTATCATGGCCAGTGCTAGTGGCAGATAAAACGTGTAAAAACTTGTTTTATGAACAACAATCGAGTCGTAAAGACTCAGAGAAAACTTTTCAAAATTCCTTTCGTGACTCATACGAGTGTCCAGGCTCTGACCTAGCATGGTTTTGAACGCAACGTTAAGAAATGTATCGAGTATATCCGTGTAAATTTCTGAGCTTCCAAAATAAAAACGCAAAATTTCATAAGCAGTGTGCTCCATTAGCATTGAATCGTTCAGTGCAATATTTCCCAGGCTGTGCATCCTATGCCAGCATAGTTGGCCTCTTCGTGTCAATCCGTTGTCCATAATGTCATCCGCTACCAGGAAACATGCTTGCAGCTAAAACATACGAATAACATACAAATTTGGCCGTGTTCTATCTTTTTCAAAAATGAATTCATTTATGTGTTTTCAAATTCAGCCTTACCATTTCAACACACCACCCAAGAACCCTAGCAAGCTCCAGAGTCTTTCCTGTGGTCTCGCCAGATATTTCCTTGACTACAAATTCCACCATTCGACCCCTGTTTAAAAATTCCATATTTGGTCACTTTCCGAAATTCATAATGTTTCTTAATATTTATTTACCTTATTTGCTTTCCATGCGGGACGTTGTACAAAACAACATTTTTCAACCATTCCATCGTGTCTGTGATGTCCTCCGCTGGTTTGTAGAGTTTCCCAGAAGTAATTATATTCATGATTTGTTGAAATGTTTCCTCAAATTTATCCTTTTTCAGAAATCCTGGATTATGAATCTTAGAGTTCATTTTGTCGGGTGGCTTAATAGCAGATTAGTAAAGTGTTGACTTTCTTATTATGTTGCCAGTTGTAAACTGCGATGTTTGAAGCACATATTACAAGATTCTTATATATTTATTGAATATGTACCTATGAGACCATCACAGGTCACATGTAATATATCTACATGTGTGTCACCGGCATATAAAATTAATACAACAATACAGAAATCCACAATAAGTGTCAGTTGGTCACCTTTTCAATAGATCTTTCAGCCAACCTTTTTTATCCACATAAATTTTATAGCCAACATAAATAATCCACTCACCAATTTATTGAAGTAGCTGTATATACAGTATACATGTATAAAATATAATTGATAATTTGTAATGTATGAAGAGAGGCAATTTTTTTGTCAAAGTCGGAGGGTGTCATTCGTTCTGTATAAATTACTCAAGGTTGTTTTTGGAAAAGAATTGAATTTGAACATGTTTATTCTCAAAATTTTGTTATTTATAACACGTGTA
>JAHZMV010004310.1:0-14479 GCA_027743765.1 Coecobrya sp. COE2 | reverse complement strand
ATCAATATTCACTCACTGGACTCCACAACTAATCAGCCAAACAGTCAACAAAATCTGGTAGTCACTGGTGTTCGACATGGCGGGAGGGGAGGAGCTATAGCACCCGTTTTAACCGCATATAAGCCGTAAGTCAACTTAAAAAGTAATCACACATCAAAATATTTTCACCAGATAAAATCCCTTAATATCCTTTGTGTACAGACGAAGTGAAGGATACTTTTTAGTCTCGAAAGCAAATATTGTCATCGTCACATTTCTCTCCCAATTTCAAAATAATCCCTCAGCGAAAGGCTTTATTCTTCAGTACAACGCAATCTATCAAAGCAACAGCACTGAAATGTTTGCAACACAAGGATCCCAGCATACAATTTATGAACCCTATTTTCTTCTTTCGAGACGTGGTTATTCTTCTTCGAGATTACAATTATCTTCCATTATATTTCCACCAAGCAATAATATCTATGCTAGCAAGGAGAAAAACATTCTTTACCAGGTGGAGCAAAGAGGTCACCAGAATAATATTTGTAATAGTGCCGTCTATGTGTACAAACTCAATTTACATTCTCCGTCCAAGGTTGGAATATGGGAGCCAACCCAGAGGTATCCCCGTGAAGTTAATATTTTTTCAATGAACAAAGCTAAACTCTCAAGTTTAAATTGAAATATCTGTACATGACTTGTCTCCTTAGGATTTGCGCTAACGTAACATCCGTTTATATTCCGAATTCGGACATGGTACTGATGCTACTACAAAGTGATGGAATATGGTCTTTTCAGGGGATCCGACTTTCTAGTCTTAACTGCTAGTTATATTTTAATTTCCCATTTACTAAGTTTAGAATAATCGAATTATTTATTTATTTTGAATAATCTTGTAATTCGGAGGGCCTACGGGTTAGAAGGATCTCGAAGGCCTACGGGTGTCATTTGTATAAAAAGGGTAATTTTGTTACTATGATTAATACCTTTGTCATGATATCTAAAATTATTTACATATACGGCAAAGATTTACTTCAAATGCGCATTTTCTTCAGAAAATTCATGAGTTTGTTCACGACTTTACCTTTCACGATGTTAGATTGAGAAATCGTCAGGTAGTAAATTCCATTTTTTTAAATGGTATTAATGAAGATTGCAGACATTTTAAATTGCATTAAAAATGTATCATATTGTACGAAGTTAACGGAATACTCGCCCAGTACCGATTTTATCGAAATTCCTAAAATCATTTTTGAGAAAAATTATTGTCAAAGTATTTTAGCTGCATATTCGAAACATGTATTAATGTAAGATGGATTTTTATCAAAAAGGTTAAAACATTAAAATTTGGTGTGTCATTGGTAATTGAGTTATGGTAGCTTAGAGAGTGTATAATTATGAAGGGTTAACTGCCAATACAGGTATCATGGATTTAATTTATTCTGGTTATTCTAATGTTTTATGGTTTTTGGTGGATGAGCGGAGATACATCATGTTTTTATGCTTTTGAGGTACATTTATGTGAATAGCATAGCCACATTTATTACGAGTTAGCATGGTCTTTATTATAACCTGCGTTTTTGTTTGAACGATGAAATATTATTGTGTGATAAGTGTTTGTCATGAACTACAAACAAAAATTGATTGATATCAGCTCTGCATAACATGTACCGTTCTTAATGCACTGAATTTGCACGAGAGGTTAGGTTATTTTGAGTACGCAATTTACGTGAATATCTGGTAATAACATTGACTTTCAGATAATCTTACCTATAAATGTTGTGAATTATGGATATGAATTCACCAATTCATAAAGCTTTCAAGGTAACCCATTCAATTCAAAATGATGTCATTTATGACCGTTAAATATAACACCATAATCTAATACAACATTTCTTTGATATGAGTACATACATGAGCACTGCGCATATGTAGTATCTACCTCTATACAACTATGGCTGGAATAGATTTAATGTATCATGATATTTTTCCATCATTGAGCTTTGAACATTTCTTGAAAATTTCATAGTATGACTACCATCCGATTGAAAGAAGCTAAGCTCAAGTCAACTAAATCACATAGCTTTTTATATCAATTTAATTTGCAATTTACTATTTAATTGATTTTCATCATTTTGTATTTGCCATGATTATGTCACATTATCATAATGATTTATTTTTGTTATTTATTATCAACGAAACCAGAACATTTCAGGATAACTCAGCAAGAAAAACTTGAAAAACGAAATCCGGAAGCTCTTGAACTTCGGTCTGATTGAAAAAGGACCAAAACAAGGTCATCGCTTGGAATATATTGGGAAGTCACATTCCAGCAAAGTCTGCAAATGGATAAGGTTTAAATAAAAATAATTACGACTAGAGATGTATTACCAATCAATTGAATTCGAAGTTTTTACTCAATAGTTTGAGATTATTCCATTATTTAGTGAAGGTTAACCTTCATATCACCTTTGGTTTTGCTGCCATATTCCAGTGTCTTTGGAGGGGTTCCGATTGAAAGTGTACACAAACAAAGAGTCAAGACAGGTGGCACCATATTGTAGCGACTCCAATTGATACATGATATGATTAGTTGTACCGGTGTAAATATTTGACCTTGGTACAAACAGAAATGACGACAGTTCTAAATCATAATAGGATCCGGATGGAGGATGTCTTGAAAGAATTAGAGGTGATTTCAAAATGTTGTGACGGGAGTATAGCGACGGGACGGTAATATTTCCGGTATAAATTGGCTGATACTGGAGAATGAACCCGGTTCCTGGTGCGCTATTCAATTTCTCTGTGTAAAACGTGACGACAAGTATATTGGCATCTTCGATGATTAAGCTCCCATAGCTTACTCTACAACAATTACAATATAGGTTTAATTTCTTTTTCAATCCAATTAATACGTATACTTTTATTCTTACGGCATATATGAGGTGAACACTGGATCAACTAAGCCTGTAGGACCCCCGTGTCTAATTCCAGAGATAATCAGGTTTTGACCACTGTTAGGTGTATTGGTAGGTGGAACTAGAAGGTGAATGTTGATCCTATATCCAACAGCTCCAGGGACCGCAATAATCCAGACGCAGCGTTCATTATCCACAACTCGACCAAAAACCTTGTGAAAAATTCCACCGGAATTATTGCCAGTAAAAACTTCGCCACAACCGGGTTCAACGTAAGTGCGTTGACGTTGGGTAGGATCTGGGAGGGAAGTAATAATTGGTGGTTCCGTCAGCTTGTGTACTAATGCGGATTGATTCATTAGCTCAAATGGGCTAACATTTGCGGCAAATAATACAAGTGCCACAAAAATGATAAACGGCTTAATGGAAAACATTTTTGTAGATTTTGAATAAAGATCACAAGTGAAATAGTAGCAGTTATTTCTTGGTTCCTTCTGTTGATTGAATTTTAATTTCTCGCAGTATTTATACAAATCCGGCCGTATTTATTACCGCGGCGAATGCAAACCTAAGGTGACGTCTGGATGGTTGCAATGGTATTTGAATCGGTAGTAATATGATTAGCATTTTATTAGATGTAATTACATCGTAAATTTTGACGGAATATTTCTCTCAAAAAATACGCTGGTTGCTACTTAATTTATATCCCTCCAGTGACTGACTTAAACCGTCACTCATAAAATGAATTATGTTATAAAATATGCTTGATGAAATAGTATGTAGACATTGTTAATTGATTGCTCAATTGATATTTATTACAAATGCATGTATACATAAATTAAGACTGCACTTTTGAATCATCAGAGATTATGTTAACTATTCATGAATCAAACATTGCACCGTTAGCTCACATCCGGGGTAGAAGATTTTATAAAATTGTAAAATAATTTGTGTTCCATTTATTGATTATAGACATGAGACGGCTTTAAACCAGTTCATGAAAATTGTATGACCAGTTCGAAACTTGACTATTATATGAATGAAATTTCCGCATGAATAGGTAAGTCCACTTTTGGATCGTAACTACGTACAAAGTCTGAAATAAATCAGCAGAAAATCCGAAGTCATTTAAATATTTGAACGATTTACAACATTTTAAGTTTTAATGATTACCTACTATCGTGCATTTTTTTGAATTGCGGTTAAGTTTCCATACGGGATTGTATAAAAAAATTAAGTTTCGTGTAACTGTATTAATCACGTTTTGAACAAATTAGTCGTCAATGGTGCATTCGACGATTTATTGTTCAAACTGGTATTTCATGTGGTTATCTGTATACTCATAAATTTATAAATTGCATGATCAATACAAATTATCGTAAATGAAGGCAGAATTAGGAGGGTAGATTTATTGAAGTAGTAAACACCGCCCGATTAGATAATTGAGGCAAATAATTTTTACTGTTGCAATACAACATTACAGGTTTAGTTTTCCCATCTTATCGCTCAGTTTATTGCTCGATTATAGTTAGCAATATGAATAGCATGTGCATTAGTGTAGTCTGTTTGTGGATTGACACAAATTGAGAATGTTGAAAATTTATGATGCTTCTATCAAAGTGTTTGGTCATTCATATCCGTGTGTCAGATTATTGGTGTTGTAAAAATTGCAAAGAACGTCACCCTCAGGGAATCCACATACGTCTAATCAACATAAATACTTACATACGTTATTTTGTTTTACAACTTAAAAAATAAATTATAAAATGATCCGGAGGAAATGCTCTGTATTTTTCAGATGCCGATAAAAATTAAAACATTTTGTTAGCCTTCTGAATATTAAATACTTTAATATACATCAACATTAACTTCTAGTACTTCTAGTACGGAGGTTTAATAATTGGTATTAGTTTATGTGTTGGCATGATAAAAAATAATATGAATTTGGAAAATTTTCAAATGTAACAATTTTTATAATTACAATGTTAACAGCACTGTGATGTAATGCAGCAATGTAAGCCAATACCATCACATCCTTTCTCAAAATTTATATGAGATAATGGCATATTCCATTGATATTTATTACTAGAAATATTTTTTAAATAAAATAAAATGCATAATGTTATCATATGTTCATTCCAATTCAACATTTGAGTTCATATCATACGTAACCCATTCTCAAGTATTATTGTGTATTAGAAAGATTTTATGGTTTATCATGTACAATAATTCAAAAAGTAGGAATGCCAATCTGTAATCCAAGTTTTATCTGACGTGAATTGCATGGAGGTTGAAATGATTTTCAAACTAGTTAAATCATTAAAAATATTTCTGGATGCAACCGAAAAACATTCTTACTTTCCGGAAAAATATTCTAAAGGGTGTCATAGTGTTTGTAGGATCCATGGAGAAAATGAAATTCGTAAAACTAAAAATTGGGCAGCAGAGCAGAATTCGTAAAAATACGAATGACGTATGCATATTAAAACCTCAGCCAAAATTGTTTGTTCTGAAAATATTTATAAATATTATTGTACGAAAATAACATTAGTAAGGCAGTTCATCACTACTATTTACGCAATTAGAATTATTTAAAAGTTCAAGTTGGAATTAGTAGTCATCGGCCAGTTGGATTTGAAATTGGAGTTTAATCAATTTTTGCGGAAAGTTACAATGAGTCATACATTGTGACATCGGAAATTACTTGTATTGATTAGATTTTCTAAAGCGTAACGCCAAAGTTTTCGTTTTTTCTATTGCATGGAAAGACCCCACGAATACAACTAGCATATTTCCTGTATTATGTATGTATTTAATTATTACATGCATGATGCATCATTATAAGACGGCTTTGTTGATACAACCAATCACAATCATATGGTAGTTCATAGTGTATATATTACAACGTAGCTAGACATTAATTTTCACTACGCTCCAACAATGTCAAATTAAAACCAACATTGTTACTCTATATTTCACAGCTGGAAAGCAAACCATTAAGGGTGTATTTTTAGAAATACAAAGATATAATGAATTAGATTAAAAGTGATATAATCTGTGAGATAAGAAATATTGTCACAAAATCATACAACCCACTGTTGCCTATAAATCATAAGTATATCATAAAAGGTTTCCGCGAAACATTATTATCATAAATGTTTCATTACCTGTTAAGCATAACTGAAAAACGTGAATAATTGTACAGATGCCACTAAATCGCCCAACCTGTTTTCTTGAATGAATAAAACATAACAAATTCGGATTTCATAAAAAAGCAAATCACATTTTAATATTTCAGCAAATATAATATTTCAGGTGGCACATTTTTGATATACATTGGTGAATAATACAATATGATTTAATTGCTAGAACACACATGATTTCAAGACAAAATAAAAATAAATCTAACTTCAAATAAATTTTCCAGTTCACCATACTTTAAATCAATAAATTTCTGAGAACTTGCCAGGGATTGAAAAAACTGAAATCAAATTAAGAAATATATCGATAGAGAGGATGCATTTGATACTATTTAAATTTATTGCGAATTTTATTTATAATTCCAGCATGACATTTCCTTTACAGAATATTGGACCATGACGTACCCTTCTGGGAATAAATTTAAAAAATCCGTTTAGTAAAGTAACCTCTAAAATACCCAATCTGGCATAGAATTCATACTTTTCTTACCAAAACAATTATGTACGCGTCCGCGTAGGACAATTGCAAACGCAATTGTCATCGTTGAGAGTTCCATCACACCCATGGCTAACCAGGCACGAAGCGATACATCAGCCTCTGGCAAAGGCGTCTCGGTACAGCGGGTTATCCCAGAAAGCTTCGGCTGACAATGTAAAAACCGTAAAGTTGATCAACAAGGCAAATAGTACTTGGCGCATTTTGCTTTTTAGTAATCTGGGTATATTGATGAAATTTTTCTTTTGAAAACTCTATCTTTGGATTACTATTTCTGTCAGAAGGAGAAGTGGACAAGTTGTAAAATGTGAATGCAACTTTTGTCAAGTAAAAGCCTGGTTTATATACTAATTGCAGCTTGAAAAACCAATTCATACGACTGCCATATTATCCAGCAAGGCATTAGAAAAAATAAAAAGTAGTATATTCCACGCTCTATCATTTGAAATTTAAATCAGAAGCTTTTCGTTTAAAAGATTGCTGCTTCTGATGCTATGACTAACCAATGAATTATTTACAGATTGGATATAATTAAGTCCTAACCTGTACTTCTCCGATTTTTATCTCGGAGACTTGCTTCGTAACAATTCAAAATCTTACTCTCCTGACAAGATTAACTAAAGGAGCATCTTTAAATTTCATGAACCTTCCAACATCTTCATTTTATAATACTTATTGATGTTTAAGAGAGATAATCAACTCCAGAATTATATTAAAGTTAATACTTATTCAATTATAAGGTTCGTCATGAAACCGGATACGCAATAAACAGCAGCGACACGTGTAGAATATAAATGAAGGTATCAAGATTTATTAATGGACAGATTCGATTAAATAAAATTAAAATTTTCATGAAAATGTGGTATTATGAGAAGCTCAGAACTTACTAATGCAGAGTGTCGTAAAGATTTTAAATGATATGAAATATGTAAGTATTTATATTAATATTTAGTAGTAAATAACAAGTAGCTCATGAAAATTTAATTCGATTCAATTACGTAAATCACCAAAATGGGTGATCATTTATAACTGACGAGTCTGAATAGGTGATAATCATCAAAATAGTATAACAAACATCCCATCTTATGTCTCATTTGCATTGACATTCTTATATTTTCCTGTGATGATAAATATTTTTTTATCATTGTGTCCTCATGATTTTTGGGTTTATTAATATCACCAACCAATACTCACATCAGCCTACTGAGAAATGATTTNCTACTGAGAAATGATTTGTGTCATTTGGGAAGGAATCCTGACATGAATAAGTCATACATAACCGCAGTTAAGAAATCGAACATTTGACTTTTCAGTTTCGCCCTATCAGTTTACACTGCTGTTTGTTTGGTGATATTGTTTCCCATGTGAACCTATTTCTCCATTACAATGTTATATGGCGTAGATATGGGTAAGCTGGATATGTTAGTCACAACTGTGGAGGAGACCGTTCACCATTCCCTCTTTTCGGTAGTCGAAACTATATAACCGGGTTCCTAGGCCCGCTACATCCCGTCCAGCAGGAAATAAGAGACGGAAATTATAATTTGGGGCAAATGGGTCCCATTAAGTGGGTGTAAGCCGATAGTACCTAAATTACATAGGTAACTGTAGGAAAAAATTGTTTTATGACGGTATTGTAATTTATGGTATGGTGCCAATGACAATAAAACATTGACACTGCAGAAATATATGCAATAATGTTTGTATTTTAACCTAAAGGGATAATATTCTCATCTAACGACGGCTGCCGTAGGTTATATTATAAAAATTTAAAAGCAAACATGCCGTTAAATGCTAACCGTCAGACTCAATTTGACCGCAGATATATGCATTATATGCATAGAAGAGTTAAATGATAGGCAACGTGTCATATATGATGTTGCTGACAAAATTTTAACGGTGACTAAAAATAAAAGTTGACCGTTAGGGCTGACAATTAATAGGCTTCCTGTGATTTAACCCAAGACATTTTCTGCTTAATTTGAAGTAATTCGGTCCATGCGTTTAGACGATAAAGGACAGGCGTGATGTAGGGACGGGCGGACGGACTGACATATTGAAATTATTAGATAGGCAATGTCTAATAAACCATCTTGGTAAGGGTGAACTAAATAAACTATAGAGATTTTTCATCCTTTTAGGATCAATTTCAATTGCTTCTAGAAATTTCCAGATTAATTCTTACGGCCTGAAACTGTCAAATTTTAATTGCTATATACTTAGACAAGTATACAAAATTACCTTTGACTAAAGTCTGAGAATGAAAATCATTACGGATTTTCAACCAAATAAATATCTCCGGAACATCGGAATACCATTGATGACACCGTTTTCGAAGTCCATAAGTTATATTGTACTCTTTGGTGAAAATTGGAACACTACTTTCACTAGCTAATTACAAATTGCAAACTTGAATTTTTCCAGATGCCAATGAAACAAAACAACATGTTTGTCTAAATGAATAAAAAGCCACAGGATTGCATTGCACGATTAACTCGATAGAATATGTATTATTTATGTATAAAATCCCACATGACTAACCATAAAATAGTTGCTTCCTTGGCGCATAGGTAAATCAACTCTCTTCCTATTTGGCTTCCGTAAAATGCCCATTTTTGATGAATAATTTTTCATCCGGTATTTTTGTTTGGTAGTTTAAATATCCATAACGGCCATTTATGTTTCCCGGGATAGTGATGCAAACATGTGGATTCAATTAAATAAATTTCTCAACCTACATTTAAATTGAAATGATGTAGTCATTTTTCAGTTAAAGGGTTTGCTACAACAGGGATTAGTATTTTATTGAAATGCTAGGAAACATGAAATCTATTTAAAATTATGAGAAAATATTGTAGGTGATGCATACATAATTACGTTCGAATGAGTTAGCAAATTTTCTTGCTTCGAAACTAAAACATACAACAATTTTGTAATTTCTTTATATATATATTAATAAAATGCCTAGGTACCAATAGGAAAGATGCATGAGTTATTATCATTGTTGCTTGATATTCCAGTATGAAATGTCCATAATATACTATGTAGCTACATACAATCGGAACCACCGGGAATAAAATGAGGAAGTCAGTTTTAAGTGTTTTTGCAAAAAAACATTACTCATTCAAACATAAACTTAAAAGGTTTCTTACTTACAAATTCATCCTGACAGCTAGCAGTTGCACCTGCAGTCCATACCGACAACAGTGCCATCACACCCGTTGGTTGCTTGGCAAAAAGAGTTACAAGTCTCGGCTCTATTTCGGGAAGTTGTACCCCCAAGATTAAAGAAACAGGCCTCGGTTGACAGAATGAACAGCACAAAAATTATCAAAATTGCAAATTGTAATTGACGCATTTTGCTTTCTGGATATTTTTATACTGCTGAAAGGAAAATTATACTGTCGTTATATTCAACGGTTTGATAAAAGCTGTCGCAAAGTTGTAAAATAAACAAGTTGCAAAATGCCAATGATACCATTCTGACCAGAACCTGCGGCTTATATATAGGAGCCGAAACAAGAATATCTTTCATAGCCACATTTATCCGGTTAAGACTGCAAGAATATTGAACAGATAACATATTTTCCAGATATCATGTGTCATTTAAAATTTAAGTGCCTAGTTCCTGATGAACAGCGTTATAGGTTTTGATTACATCATCAAGTATTTTACAATATACTGCTTTTGTTATAAAACTTAACATGCCAGTATTTAAATCTTTCGTCATTGAATATAATGTCTCCAAATACGTCTGACGGGAATGAAGAAAAATAACGTCATATAGATTTAATATTCGACAAACAAATTGAAATCAAATTAAAATTGATCAGAGAAACTTATGGCGTCAGTATAGGTTGACGCTATTATTACAGATCAACATTTTTGATGAACTGAATTACTTAAGGATTTTAAAGGATATTGTAGTCATTATCCAGTAAAATTGGAAATTGAATTTAATTGAAATAACTAGATAGCCAGAATGGTGATTGTCTATCAAATATGGACTTGCTTATATTAGTTATGATTTTATTAATAACTAAACTAAATTATGAATCAGTTCCACTTGCGCAGTTACTTCTATTTTCCAGTGTCGTCAAATACCACATTTTTCGTCTGGTGTTGTTGTTACTATACCTATAGGCATCATTCTCCATGGAATTTTGAATACAATCAAAACATATCTTATTTCTCATTGAGTTTTGTAGAAGTTGCTCAGTCCATTGTTTGATACCTATGTAGAAATGGCGACGCAAATCTATAGATATGATAGAATAAATACACATATATGCTTTTATAAGCTTTTTTGCAATACAACAATTTGTTTATAAATAATATGTTGAGAGTTTACACACTCCCCAACACTTTGTGTGAAATAAACTCAAGGCATGAGCGTGCTTATGTCGTGTGAATGACACAGTGAAATAAATCCTATTTTATAAACTGGTTCAAAGTTGATTAAATACTCTGCATCAAATGACGCAGGTAATTGGTGTTTATTGAATCACGACGGTGTAACAGTGGAACTTACACCTTTATCTGACGTGAATAGCAAGGAGCTCAAAGGCATCCTTTAAACGCAGTTAAACCATTAGAAATATTTATGAACTCAACCGCAAAACAATTGAACTAAAATTCCATTTAAATTTGATGCCAATAGACATGCTAAAGCATGTCACAGTGTCACCGGCGTTTATGTGCCATAGCAAAATTATAAAAATCAAAAGGTTTGTCAGCCGAGCGGTATCTGACAAACTATGAATAACGTATTAACATTAAAATGGGCAGAAATATGGGATTACGAAAAGATGCAATATTAGTTCATCACAATGTTTTATGTATTAATAATTGATTAGTTGCTCAGAATAGAACTGCTAGTCATAGAAAATTATATACATTGAAAGACAAGAAATATTGGAGCGAAAGTATACAACCATATTGTTGCTCATAATAAAATAGTGCGTCATCAGGCATCTGCGAAAAAATAATAACAACTTATTCGTTGAATGTTAATGATAACCACTAAAAGTGCTTATTTTTCCCGTGGTACTGAATCGCTCAGTTGGTTTATTCGAATGAATAAAATATGACATATACAGGCTGCATATCATAGTAAATATTTTAGTGTTTGAAATAAAAGTTGAAGGAAAATTTTCAATACGAAACATAGGACGAAAAGAAGTGCATTTTTAAATTAAAATAAACTATCAGTGTGTCCTTTTTACATCAATATAAATCTATGCAATTTCTGAAATCATCAGGGACTGATATAATAGATTTGATCGCAAATTTAAAAATAATAATTAAATATATCAATAGGAATAATTTATTTCTTACTATATTTATTGCGAGTAATGGTTACTATTCCCAAATAATACATGTACCCTTTAGAGACCTCCATCTAGGAATAATTAAATAAATTCCTTTTCATAATATTTCCAATTTAATAGCCAATCAAGCATAAAATAATGATTTTCTTACCGAAACCATTATACCGTTCGACGTGGACAGTCGCAGACACAATTGTTATTCCTGAAAGTTCCACCACATCCACGCGTAGATTGGCACCATCCGATACAAGCTCCTATGGGAAAGTATGCAGCAAAGTTTGTAGAAAATGCATTTTGGAAATCTTGGCTAAACCAGAAAGCTTCAGTCGACAAAGTAAAAACTGAAAAGACAATCAAAACGGCGAACAGAACCGGGCGCATTTTGCTTTTTGAATTTAGAGTATATTGCCGGAATAAAATGTTTTGAAAATTCTACGTTTGGATTAATATTTTTGTAAATAGCTGAAGTGAACAAGCTGCAAAATGTGAATGCTACTGTTCTCAACAAAAAGCCCGGTTTATATACAAACAGCAGCTGGAAAACGGATGCTTGTGGTTGCCATATCTTCCAGCAAGGATCATCAAAAAAAATTATAAATTAGCTTATTGCACGTTTCATGCATCATTTAAAATTTAAATTACAAGCTTTTTTGAAAGAATTTTCGCTTCTGATACTAACAAGAGACTAAAAAGAATTATTTACGTATTGGATATAGATAAGTCGTAAATTGTACTTCGATTTTTATAGCGGAGACTTGCTTCGTAACAAACCAAAAGTTTATTTATTGTCAAACCTAATTAAAGGAGAATCTTTAAATTTCATTAACTACCCTATATCTTCATTTTATAATATTTGTAGATGTTTAAGGAAGAAAGACAACTCCAGAATTATATTACAGTTAATTTAATTAAATTTAAAACGTTCAACATATAACCGGATACGCCAGACATTTGACTGACTCGTGTGAAGAATAAATGAATTAGTAATAATGATTTAATAAGTAATCCGGATACGACGAAACCATATTAGAATTTGTCATGAAAATAAGGTGTTACGAAAACCTCTGTCTTCTTTGGGCATACCTATTAGGACCTGAAAATTTAGTTCGATTCAACTAGATATATTGCCATATTGGGTGACCATTCATCAAGTTTGAACTTGTTTGTACGAGTGATGATTTTCTGAGTATCAAAATAAATTTTACCACAATTGCACGAACACCCATATGTTTTTTCCGTGACAAAAAATAACACATATTTATCTTTTGTCCTCATTACCTGCGTCACGCTTTGATGAATCCGTTTGTGCTTCGTTAATATCCCCAACCAAATTCCATTTTCGTTTGCTAAAACCTGTTGACTTAGAAATTGATATAAATTGAGGGAGTACAAATCTTGTGGGGAAATCTAGTATCATAGTGTAGCTTGTCAATTATAAATTTGCATTGAACTTTCGCGAAGAAATTATAATCTAAATATATGGAATTATTAATCATCATCCAGTAGAATTTTAATATGGAGTCAAATTAAACTTTCAATAGGAGACGAGGAGAAATCGTATTGTGCAGTCGGAAATTATTTGTAACAATTATTATTTCTGAATCGTAAATATATTTTTTTGCTTTACTAAATACTATTACAGCAGAATATACCAGAACGACTTCTAAATTATTATTTTTTCAGTTCACTATTCTCCAACAATCTTAGAATAAAACCAGAATTGTCATTATACTTTTGCGAACCAAGAAAGCAAGCAGTTAAGTGTGTTTTGTCAGAAAATTGCCTAAAACCATTTTAAAAATACAAGCTTAAAATATTATAAAAACAATTAAACATAAGAAATGATGTACGGAAGGAAACAAAGCTGCTGAGGATTGTAATTCATAAGGGTGTCAAAAATAATAACAATGTTCTATTTTCTGTTGATTTTATAACAACTAAACGTGAATACTTTCTCAGATGACATTGAATCGTCCAATCTGTTAAGCAGAATGAATAATACATGAAAAATACAGATTTCATAACATGAAAATTCATAATTTAACATTTCAGATAACCGATGCACATGCATCAATTGCAGACTTAACTATTATTATTTTGCATGTGAAAAATAGAAGAAAGAAATGCATATATTAAAATACAAACTAGCAGTCGGCAACATTCGAATTCAAAATAGGTAAGTATACAAAATTACCGACAACATGCCGGGGATTGAGATGCAGGATTTGAACGCAAGTAAATAAATAATTTAAATATCAATACGAAACATTTATTAGTTACAAGATTTATTGCTCATATCGTTTACTATTCCAACGTGAAATCTTGATTACAGATTACATGACCATCACCTATCCATCTGGGAAAAAATAAATTATTCCATTTAACTACATATATCTGCAATACATCAGTCAATCAAGAATTAAATTCATTAATTGTGTTCTTACAAGCTTTATGTCCGCGGGGGACAATTGCAAACGCAATTGTTATTGGTGACAGTTCCACCACAGCCTCGCCTGCGTTGGCATCCACCGTTACAAAATCCTCTGGAAAATGCAA